>PTEX01000136.1:664160-682008 GCA_003342815.1 Eudromia elegans
AAGGGAAGGGAAGGGAAGGGAAGGGAAGGGAAGGGAAGGGAAGGGAAGGGAAGGGAAGGGAAGGGAAGGGGAGATGAGTCTTTTGACCAAAAATTAGCACATGTGCTTTGTAACAGAAAACCCTTTTCCTTTTGGTACCTTCTTTCATTTCTAAATCATTTGTTGTGAAATATAAGAATGCTCCCTTCAATTTTTTTTTTTTTTTTAATCTGCCTTTCGATTCCTCTCCCCTACCGTGTACTTACCCATTTCGCTTCATGCCTCATTAGGACGCCGAGTCTAAACAGCCAGCTGGATGTGCCTGGCCTGTGTATGAGCATCCCTGCACCATTGTTCTGATCGCTAGCGCTGCTCCCTCTCTCCCCTTTGAAGCTGCTCCAAAGGAACTTTATCCCTCTGTTCCAGCTGCCATTTCATTAAGCCCTTGCTTCACAGGATTTTCCACAACCATTGACACATCAGAGCAAGGATGTAGCCATTAAAATAATGGCTAAAAAAAATAGGGAGGGGAATGCAGTTCTGAAGTAATAATTGAAAAGGAGTACAAGGTTATTTAAAAATAAAAGATCAGATATAATTTTTTTCACAATGTCTTTCTCCCTTTTCTCTCTATTTTTCTCCTTCCTTCCTCCCCTCCTCCTTTACTCCTTCCTTCCTTCTTTCTCCCATCATCTAATCCCTTTCCACATATTTTTGATGTAGAAACTTCACATCTGCACATACACACATGCACGTGACACACAATATTCACATTTTCCAGGTACTTAATAATTGTCCTCCTATCCCTTTCCACACATGAGAAAATTCTATCAGCAGAATTTTGTTTTTTATCCCTAGGAGCCTGGATATTGCAGAATTGCAGTCTGAAGTCCAATTGAGGCTTTTGATTAAGCAATTCAAATACCTTCAGGGATAGTGATAGCAAAACCACTCAATTCCTTTCTTTGCTTAGAGAGATAAAAGACCCCTCCCCTCACAATGTTCTAGGAAAAGATCAGAATTCTTTACTGAAGTTTAATGGTGATGGGATATATTTTAAATATGTACAGCTGCCCTCAGCATTTGGGAAGGCTTAGACTGCACATCCAGGTCCATGGGTGTATTAAACCTGAGTTTCAATCACCTGAATTAGGGCAGTGAGGAGAAACCCTGAGAGACTGAAAGGAATTCATAGTCCAGCAGACTGGTATTGGACTAAATTTCAGCTGCTCTGTGTGCTTCCTCAGACAAACCACTGCTTAACCTACTTATGGCTTATACCAGACAGTTGCATACGGTACAGATAGCTCAATTTAAGGCCCTATATTGAAAAAGGGAATTATTTTCCTTTTTAATGTACAGAGAATAAAATAAAGGGGAAAAGAAGACTGCCTACCCAAGCAAGTCATAGGGAAATGTGATCAACAGCTACTCTGCAGCACTATAATGTAGGAACATCTCAAACCTTCTCCTTGTGTAATATCATCCGTTACCCATGAGGGTGAATGATAATTAAATCACATTAATAGCACCTAGCTAAGGATATCTCTGATAGTCAGCTTTTCTCAGAAGAGAGAACCTTTTGCTACTATATTCAGGTCTAAACCTTAGACTAATGTACTACTGCAGTACTCTCTCAGCACTCTGAAGGAAATCTGAATCTGCCACCAGAATGACCCATTTATTCTTCTCCTGAACAAGTTAGGCCTTAAGATCTTACCTGATTCACCAAGCTCAGACATGGCTGAATTAGACGTGCATGTTTTTCAGAAAGATATCTCACTCCAATTATAGCAAAGCCATTACCAGGTTGTTCTGTGGAGGTTATGCTTAAAAATCACTCTGAAAAAATGCAAATAGGAGGAAATGTCATCAGGAATATTTTACAAATAACATTTTCATTTCTTCATTTTAGCACCTAGGTACCTCATATGCTGTGATGGCCATACCTTACAAGGTCAGGAAATAAGAAGTTAGGTAAGAAAAACCTCACACTGAAAAGCATTGCAATCCGTCCCATCCCTCCATTATAATCCTGATCATTTCTTTAGGACAATCTCCAGAACAAAATCAAATTCAGCTTGAATTATGGTTTCATGGCTGGACCCAAAGACCAGAATTAATCCTTGCCCACTTCAGGTATGTGTCAGTTCTAGAATTCCTCCCTGGCCTTTAGAAAATATAGGTACATCTAGAATGCAAATTGAGTGAACATAAAATCTGAATGGAGTGTGGAAAATACCTCTCTCCACCCACTGTCTGGAAAGGGAGGCAACACTGATTCCCAGCTTAGGCACCTCAGTTAATTGCCTAAAGTTACCTAGGAGAAATCCAGACCAAAGTAGATCCTGCAAGGTGACACATTTATAAGAAGAGCTGGAATTCAGATCATAGGGGTCCTAATCCCATGAAAATGCTATTACAACAAGACAGTCCTTCCTCCAAGTAATTAATTATCATTTTGAAGGCTGCTCAGCTGAGGTAGCCACTATTTCTCCTGTGTAATTATATTAATATTACCCATAAAAATATTACTATAAGTCATAGCTATGACTTATGACTACTTTCTGAGCTTTTTTAAATTTTTTAAACTTAAGCTCCTTTAGATAGTTTATTCATATGTACATGTATATGTGTATACTTTATGTTTGAATACATATTTTTGTGTATTTCCACACATGTATGAAGTTTCTATTCTGATTTACAGAGCTTATTTTAATTCAGTAACAATGAAAACTCTTTACTTTTTGCTTTTTACTTTTTTGCTCTTTCTTTACCTATTTTTTCTCCCTCTTTCTCTCTCTCACTTTTTTTTTTTTTTTTTTTTTTTTTTTTNTTACAGCAGCCACATCTGCCCTATGGATGAATTTATTTCCTCAATCTCATGGTGCAATATTGCATTTCAGTTGTCACTTTTGATTTATCGTTACTTTAAACATTAAATCTTCCTTTGCATTTTTATTGGTTTCATTAAAAACATTCTGCTCGTCTTTTCATTTATAACCTATATCAAGGGAAAAAAAAAAAAGAAGAACAAAAAACTATCCCAGCCTCTGCCTCTCTGCTTTCCCCTCCTCTGTCATATTCAGGATGTTCCCTTTCAATTTCACCATTTGTCCAAGTGATAAAGCCAAAGCAATCCACTAGCCCCATGCGAACAAAATAAATAAATTTGAAACTTAGATCTTTTGTTACAAACAGAGTTTATAAAAACATTTATTAAATCTAATAACTTTTGTGTTTAATGAGGCACAGAGCATATGTCAGAAGTATGGTGTCCAAAAGGCAGAAGCACTGAATAGTTTATCTGGCAAATGTGTTACACAAGGTTTGACCCTTAAATTGAGCACTGGGAGAGATAAATAGGGTAATCAAAAGCACTCCCTTACAGTCACATGAACTTGGAGCCATCTGGTCAAGGCAAAAATAAATCAGTAATGCAACTGGAAATTATCTGTAAAGACCTTTGGGGATTGGTTGAAGCATTACTACAGTTCCTTTTATACTCAGAGAATAGGAAGAAGAAAAAAAAAATATAAAAAAATTAAAATAAACTCAAACCCCAAACAAGAAAAACCTGCTTATTAGGACGATGAAAGTGTCTCTAACACACAAAAACAAACAGAAAACCCCCACATGATCATATTTTCCTGCCCTCCTACCCAGCACTTAAACTAGAAGGAACTAGGTTTTAATTCCACAAAATAATCCAGAATTTCAGGAGAATAAATTTATTTTTATTTTATATTTTCACCTATTTTTGTTACTTGCAAAGAGAAAGGCAAGAAGAGACCATTTTTTCAGCATGGAGAGATCTATGTTTTAAGAAAGTTAATTATCTTTTCCTTGCATTTTTTTTTTCTCTGAAATGTTTCACTGCAATGTAGTTTTGTGAAAAAAATATTCCTTGGGACCTTCCTAATTGTTTATTAAAAAAAAAAATCTAGTAGGTCTTCACCTTTTATATGCCAAATTCCATGAAGAATTAAACTTTGTAAATGTTACTGTTTACACTGAGGATAGGGAAATTTCAAACACACTTTTTCTCTCGTTTACTGGAAAAAAAACTTCTCTGCTGGTCCTAAATCCAGAGTGTTCTCTGGAAATTGATTTATTCTCATTCATTTTTCTTATTCCTCTTTCCCATTTGTACTGAGAAATATACTCTGTCCCACAAAAGGAGCAGCAAGCATGCAGAAAATCTTTATTCAGATGTGGACATGTGGACAACCCTGAGGCCTCTCTGTTCTCTTTTGTCAAGCAAAAAACTAGAAAGAAGAGAGCAGARGCCTCGGGTCAGTCTGAATGTTTGCATAAAAGAAGTGAAAGGTTTCTTGAAAATCCCTGAAATCACATCTTCACTAACTTATAAATAAGGATATTTTAATAACAATTATACCATCAAGAGACATAATTTTAGCCACCATCACTGGGGAGTTTCAGAGGTATCAGTAGTGATGGACCTGATGTCAGATTTCAAACTTTCATTAAATGCCCTTGCTTTGGCTCTGCTATTAGAACATGCAAGCAAATCCATTTAAAGCTACTGCAGGTACATTGGTTGTGGTCACTGAAGCACAGGTGTCTTCGGAAAGGCAGAATATGGTCTGGTTTTCCATTTCTAACTCTTTCTTGGACCTGTTTGGTGGCCTAATGTTAGGAAGCCAACCTTCTCTATCACTTACTGCATCACTCCTATACGTATAGTTCAATTTCCTTCGTCAGGAACTGTCTCAGACTCTGCTTCTTTACAAGCTCCTGCATAACATTGTTTATTTTGGGCCTTTTTAGCTATCACAATTTTATAAATAAAATGACAAAGAAAAAGTAAAAAAAAAAACTATGACAAAAAGAAGAATCATGTTTCCTTCCTTCATGTATAATGAACACCAGCTTTTAYTGGGGATTTTCTTTCCATTGCTCTGTAATACTTTATTCTTCTGAATAAGCCTATTATATGAAGATTGAAACATTAGGTTTAATTACACCAAATGCTAGTGTAAAACCTAATGAAAAACATACATCTTTCACACAGCCTGAATTCCCTGGAGAAATCTTGAAAGTATTGACTTTGACAGCTTTTGCTCTGTGTGACTGACTGCATCAGTATCATAAAATACTTTAATGAGTATAAGCTTACATGCATATGCATGTGTGCATGTGTGCAGCTTTATATGCTCATATATGTGCATTTCCAGATAAGACAAAAGTATTTGCTGAGTCTGAATGAGAACTCATAATTCCTAAGAGTTCAGTATATTCACTGYGATGCTTTCATCTTGGTTATCTCTGGATTTTCTCCCTCCTCCCATCCTCTTTTTCTTTTTGCAATAAAGCCTGCATTTGATCTCCGTGTAAATAAACCAAGCATCAGGAAGTAACTAATGGATCCATCATGGGAGCTTGAAAATATAGTTGAAAAAATTGCTTACASTGTTCATTCACCTGGAGGGTCTATGCATTGTGTTGCTGAAGGTTATGGAAATTCAGCTGGCGACAGATAAAACTTCACAGATTATRGCAGGAGATTTTCAAAGACACAAAGGCGAGACAGGCGCCCTATTCTCCTTGACTGTCAATGGGGGTTGAGTGCCTAATTTCCATCTCTGCCTTTGAAACTTGCTCTGCAGATTTAAGGCCTGAAGGAGCCATTGCATTCAGCTTGCCTGATTTGCTATGTAAAACAAGACAGAGGATTTCWCCTACTAACACTATGCGAGGCAAATTGTGTTAGAACAAGATAATCTGGAGGGCTGCTCAGATTTCATATGCCACTCTTTAATTAGTAAACAAATATGGTAAATGGATCTTTCGTCACCCTTCTTCCTCCCTTCCAACCCAAGCCCTGGCCCAAAATGCTGAAATATTCTACTCTATTAGATGGAGTCCCTCTCACTGACTAGGTCACAGTATCTGACAGTAAAATATTTCCATTCCTTTTCACCTCACTTCATTTTGAATGAGCAACTTAGATGTTTTTCTATCAATGAGCTGCATCATTCAGACTTTATGTTTTTTCCTTAATTCTATCAATATCATATTCTGAGTGGATGAAGTAGCATAAGGCAATAACAGAAATAATGCTGAAYGTACATAACAAAGGATTGTAAGAAAATATAGTTTCTAGTCTGGAAGTCAAAGTTCCAGAGAACARCAGAGAGGATAAAACAAGTACTTTGAAAAGTTGAGCTCATTTTGGATGAACAATAAATGCAATGCAAAACAGCTCYCCATCTACAGTTTCATACCTCTGTTATCATCACGGTATAGAAGTGCCTATATACTTGGAAAATTTTCCTTTCTGACTGATCAGCTGATTGATGTATCCATCTATCTATTTATCTAGCATGGCACTGTGACTGGTGTCACTATGTATACACATTATTGTTTATTTTTCATTTTAAAATATATTTCTGTGTACCAGGATCTCTCTGTTTTATTTTTGTATATGCAAAGGCATYTTTCTCCTGCCTCATTAGAGAATAATTTCTGGAAAGGTACCGTTCTTAAGACAAAGAGTAATACTCTGGAGTCCMAAAATGGGGAAGAGAAAAACAAGTTGATTTATGTTAAGGGATACAGGACTTGAAAATATACCCTAGGGTGAAATAAATATTACAATACACAATAATATTCTTGCTTTGCCTTATTCTTGCTTTGCCTAGGTGTGCATTACAGTAATAATATGAATATTTTTATATAGTTCTTTAGTCCTTGGAGAATCCTGCCAGGGATGGGTTCCTATAGGCCTTGAAATGTTCAAAATGGAACAGTCTCTAGTCTGGAGATAGGTGGGAAGGAAAACAGATTATCATGAGCAGGTTATGGTCACTCTGCAAAAAAAAAATGGTAGACCTAGGAGGGCACTGCAGATATTTTTAACTCCAAACATATTGATTAGGTTACTTATGCTATTTACCCCACAGGGTTTTTCCTCAGACCATCAAACATACGCAAAAGACACATGAATAAAATTTAGAAAGGCAGGGGGATGACCARGCATCGGGCTAGCGACTGACACAGTTGTCTTGTCTAATAATAGGCAATGACTTTTGCAAGTGAATGCGTGGGGCTGGGGGTTGGTAAAAGGAAGAGAAAAGAGGGAGCTACGTTATGAGAAGTAAGGACTTTCATGGGAGTAATATGTCTTACAATCTAATTGCTTTGTGTTTTATAGAACTTGATCATTAGGGTATCCTGCTTATGGTACCGCAGAGATGTAATGGTGAAATAAAGCAAGAGGCTATTAAACAGAAAGTTTAAATATAGCTACAGGGACAGATACTTCATGACAACTTGACAGATGTCTTGGAGTGATCACTGGTTCCTTCATCACTAATTACAAAATCATTTGTCTTAAGGAAAGGACAAAAGAGAAGTAATTATGAAAAACATGATTCTTAGGGGATAAAAAAGATAACATCAGTTTAAAACATTGAAGCGATCATAACCATTTAGAATCATTATTAGTTTGC
The DNA here is from genome assembly GCA_003342815.1 of Eudromia elegans. NCBI lineage: Eukaryota > Metazoa > Chordata > Aves > Tinamiformes > Tinamidae > Eudromia > Eudromia elegans. The sequence continues at coordinate 671,615 of PTEX01000136.1, forward strand.
TTGAGCCAATGACAGCTTGATTTTCGAAGCCAGTGGGAACAGAGCTTCCTATGCCGAAGAGAAGAAAACATTCAATTTCTTGTTATGCTAAACTTATCCTCAGACTCCAGAGATTTCTTTGATGAACAGTTCATTAAAATTTCCGACCGCAGATGAATTTGAGCTAAAATACACAAATGTTTTAATTATACATTCCTTTTTAATTACACTAATGACTTGTAATGTGTTTATGTTGGTTTAGAGTTTAATTTCTTCTCTTAGATTAGGTGGTTGACTTAAGGATTGTGCTTTTCAGTAAAATACCGTGATTCATCAATGTTTGATCATGAGTTAATCCAAAAATATTAAAGCCTAGCAATCCTTGGAGGAATAGTAATGCACACACATATACAAGCACAATTGCATTTCCTTTTCTTGTGCGGAGGGGCAGTTAAGCCCTTGCGACATTGAACATGGAGATGAGAGTGTCAGGAGGCAGAAGCTACCTGCTCCAACACTCAAGAGCCCTGCTGCTGATTATRGATGGGACATGTACAGGGATGCAAAAAAGCAGTATCTGTATGAATCAACTGTATTAGTATTCAGAAGGGAACTCAAGTGGGTGGGAAAAAGCTACCCCTTTACACTGTTTTGGGGAACTGCTGTTAATCACAGTCAGTCTCTGTATTGCATATAGAGTACAAGATGACCTGTATCTATGAATTCAGGCACTTGTTTGGAAAGGTAGTATAACTAAAGCTAAGTTTTTTAGGTAAACATACATAAGCTTAGAGATTTATTAGGTACTTCAAAGTTAGGAATCTAATCTAAATCCTTTGTGGGGGCTTTTTCAAGTCATTGGGAATAGATGTCATCTCCCATGATTTACAACTATTTTATATGTCTGCACAGGATGGAATTGATCCCCTTTGGACATGTCTTTTTGTCTCCTATGATTACTAAATGAGACTAAACTACTGTTTTAGAGTACATGCCCCATATATGGACAGATAAAGCTGGGTAATGCAAATCCTAGCTTTAGCTAGATTTGATGAATGTCTAGCATAAGATGGAACCAAAATTGGAACCTAATTTAAGACASCAAAGAATACATATGAGAGATAATATGCCTGAGTTATAGCTCAATTGCATGTAGTTCAAGTGGAGAATAGCAAGACTGGGTCATTACAGGCCACAACTGTCAGGGTGTCCAAGGGTACATCTTGACAGTGCAGTCTCGGAATAAAGTATTTTGCATCTTTAAAGATCATGACACCTGCTACCAGTTTCTCACTGGGAGATCAGAGTACATTTCTCCATTACTTTGCTGTTACACATTTCTACCATATCCTGCCTACCTCTAGTCCATGTCAGTCTATATCTTACCAGTCGATGAAACTTTGTGAGGTCTGGCAACTCAAGGAAATGTCCAATGACGTGAAACAATGTTACTTTCCAAACAAGGTGTAGAACAGGAAATCTAGGGAAATTGCTGCCTGTCATTATGGTCAAGTGCCTGATTCAGGTCTGATGTGAAATAGGATTGAGACAAGACATATAGACAAGTTCATCGGAATATATGACCTCCTAGATAAACAGAAAATATATACAGCTCTCTAGGTCTGTTTGGCTCAATTCTCTGGAYACCTGGGCCATATTTTGCTTCACTAATACTTTGAATCCACTTTTGACATCATTATTTCAGAAAGGTAAAAAAGCTCTTAGTTCTACAGCAATGAAAAACATGGGCATTTGGGTAAGCATCCACATAAAACAACTTGTCCACAAATGTAGGCAGCAGTTTTGCCCATTGGCTCAGAAGTCTTTCTCTATCTCAGACATCACAGCATCTTCATATAAAGCAATAATAAAAGGAGTTCAGAACCTATGCTAACTGCTAGCTAGACAGAAAACGGTTGATGTGCTTGTACAAAATCTGCCTGGCACTTGAAGGAGCAGGAGCACAGATCCCACTGGAGAATATCATATTCCTCTTTGAGCATAATAGGATGAGGGACTGTTAATTACAGAAAAATCTCACAGTTGAATTAGTAGTATAAGATGCTCACACTGAGACAGCATGTAGTTGAAGAAGATGAAATTGTGAGCTGTGTTGTTTCTAAGAATGGGATTCAGTTGACTAAATGTAGACATTGCAGAAGTCCTATATAAACTCATCACCATTGATTGTAGSAGGAATGAGAAAATATTAAAACACAATTCAGCTATCTCAGAATAGATACCTAAACAGAGTAAAAAAAAAAATATGTATATTCCCCCAAAAAAACTTTTCCCTCTCCCTTAAATCCAGGATCATCCAGATCATGTCTGCTCTTACGACAACTAAAGGCAGTGGAGATGAAAGCCAGTCATGTCTGTATTACGGTCAGACAATAAAATGAAAAGGTATCTCTATCCTTTTGTTCAGTAATCATCACTGAAAATTGGAATGACACGTTAAGCGACCTGCTTCAGGCTTTAGAGATGTACAGACAGACAGACAGAATTTTTCTTTTCTATTGATCTTGTATGACTTCACATTTCATAAAGAGCCTGCTTAGGATGGAGGGAATAAAATTACYATCTCCAAGTCTGGCTGAGTCTAGTTACTAGTGGCAGTTGTTGTACACAACTTCTGCAAAATTTACTTGCTTTTTGTATCTCTGCTTTCCTCTCCTTTTCCTCTCCTAAGTTGGTTATTGGGTTACTTTTTCTGAAGGAAGGTAGAAGAGTGCTCTGGCACGTATATGAAGCATAGCATTCTAATCCCCACCGTCACCTTTTCATGAAGCTACAGTAAGATAAATAGAGCAATATCCATATTTTACAGTCTATAAAACCCAGATTCTCTTTAAAAAATACCTTATGCGCAATGCATACACTTGCTAGCTTATTTATCAACATACGCTTAAGCAAAATGTATATAGACAGGACATTTTGTTTTAGGGCTAAACCAATATTTACTTCTGGAAAGCACTCAAGTGTATGTCTGCAGAATGAAGGAGAGCATGAACAAATTTAAATGTGTTAGGAAATAGCGGGCAAGAGGAAAAAAGCATATGTATATATATATATATATAATATATATATATAAAACTTGTAGTTATCACCACATCTTCACTGTATGGAATAAAGGTTTTGCTGTGGCTGGAGACGGATCTGCCAAGTTGCAGGAGTACATCTGTCAAGGGTCTAAGAAAAACAGTGATCTCCACTAATTTAAAAAGACTCTTTCACAATCATATTTCTTTTCTTCTATTGTGATGTCTAGTGATGGCTGATGCATTTTGGGTCGGTAATTGAGCAGAACTAAACCGAGTCCCAGAACTGTATTCAAACTGAGAGTTGAGATAGTATAAATATTAGGGTTTTCCTTTGTAAATATTTTTGAATACACTAGGGCTCTTTAGAAACTGTTGGCTCTTTCAGGTCTGCTGAAGAGTGAAACTAGGTTTCAATCCCCTTACATGAAAAGATACAAAAGCAAAAGTCTCAACTGCTTCTACCCTTCTTCCCCTGCTCTAGACAACACATATTTTAAAGATAATATTGTAATTGAGACATGTGAATTGAGTATGAGAAGCTTAAGATAAAGTTTGCACGCAAATCCATAACAGGAAGCAGTCAGATATATGGCTTCAAACTTTGTGCTATGAGTTAGCTTTTCAACAGAAGTTTGGAGAACAAAAGTTGAGAAAGGAGTCTGAATTTGATTTAACAAACAGAAGATTCTGATTATATTTATATATAATAATATTTGGAGCTAATAGATCCTTTATTTCTTGATTTTTTTTTTATGCTTTCTTTCTCATGCCTATTGTATGAAATACAAGACCTGTGGTTGCAGAAAAATGGTCATGACCATGATCTTTGTTCCTCCTACTTTTCAGATGCTATGCTGACTACACTAGCTTTTAAGTTACTAAGATCACTTTTATGTAGCTCATCTCTACTGGTTTTATGAAAGTTGTGGAGAAGAGCTTAGGGTTTCTAGAAGAGCTAAGAACTGGAATTGCTTCTTTCCAATTCTTTTGACTCATTTATTAATAAAACTGTCCTATTTTCTTCATTATGAGAACTACAGGAATCAAATCCAGGAACCTGGCAGATCAAAAAACAAACAAACAAACAAAAGCTGCAKAGCTTCTCAAATGAAAGTGAAATGGCTCTATTTGGGAGCAAGTCTGGCATTTCCCTTATTTTCCACAGATTTTCCCCTTCTCTTCATCTGCCCTTCGACTCTTTCTGCTTAATGTCCCAACTGTCTGGATAAAAAGAGTGAGACATCCAGCTGAAAGTTCACCRTTGTAGAGAGGACATTGATTTAGAGCTACAGATTTAAAGAGCTTTTTGTGAATTGGCAACTGCATGCAGGCAATTTTGAAGGATTCTGGAAGTAGATAGTATGTGCAAGTGATTCAYAAATTGGACTCTTAATCTCTAAGTTGATTGTACTAAATACCAGATTAGGCTGATTGTGATTTTGAATTAGTCTTGTTATGTGATTATAGCAGAGCTTAAGGATTCACACTAAAATAGCTTCTGCTTAGAAAGGATTCTATATCATGCCAGGAACAATAGAACCTTTCAACTAGTTCAAATTTGGGTTTATTCTGTATCCCTACATTCTCATCATCAGTGCTATAAATTCTTGTTTGAGGCTATATATGTTATTTAGTCACTAATGTTTGGACTTTCAGCTGCACTGAACGCTTCTGCAAACAGTTCCTTATCATTCATATCCCACTACATCATGCAAATTGCTTGGCTCTCAGGATGTTATACATTTGTCACCATGGCATAGTAGAAAGATAGACAATGAAGTGATGAAAATCTTTAATTCAGCTTCCCAAACTGTACCTAAAATTAAAGGGGAAAATTTGTGAAGTCTACAGATTGGGGGAGGTGAGAACTAATCTAAATTCAGGGTGTTTCCTTGCAATTTGTTAGCACTAAGATGTCTGTGGTCACAGAGAAAAAGAAAATCACAGCAAAAAGCTGTCTTGCTAATTAAAACATACCTAAAGAATAGCTACTAGGTAAGATATTTAACAAATATTAAATAAATTGCAAAAGATTTATTTCTTACGAGCACATAACAAAACAAAACACCTGGAGGAACATTGGGGTTTCAAATTTGCTTTCTGAAAATTAGATATTAGGCACAGGTTTGGGAGTTTCAAAACAGTCTCTGGGTAATTGTTTGCACTTACCAAACACTGCTGCACAGATGCTTCACTGTGATGCAACCAGACATGCCTTTACCTAGTTGTAGAACCCATTAATACAGGCCCTTGCCAGAGAAACAGGCTACCAAGAAGCTCGWGAAGTTCAAAGGAAATGTCCTGCATCTGGGATGGAATACCCCCTCAGCATCACTGGATGCTGACTAGATAGAAAGCAGCTTTGCAGAAAAAGACCTGGAGATCTTGATGGACAACAAATTGGATATAAGCCAGTAGAATGTCCTATGAAATGAACTGCATAAAATAAGAGTGAAGCTTGTTAATGTTCAAGAGAACTTATTCYCCCTCCATTTGGCACCTGACAGAACTCACTCATGGTAATGGTCACCTGCCCRTGAAGGACATTGACATACTGGGAGTGGAGCTTTTTTAACAGGAGCCTTCCAAACTGGATTTGGGGATTCTAAGRCAAAAGAAATTCATATGCAGTTGAGGTAATATATTTATCAATATTATTTGTCTCAGAACTGTGCTAGTTGAAGTCACAGTCAGGTTTGTCTACAGGACATGAAGAAATCCCATGAACTGTTATCCAGCTGAACTTCCCTTTATGTGGCCTTGGGTGAAGTAATTTAGTTTCTTCTGTGAACAGAACTGATTGGAATCCACATATGATACAGAGCAGGGCATTTACAAAAGTGTTTAAACTATTTCCTTCAAGTTCATGTGTAAGTTAATTCTGATTAACACTCTCAAACCTTTCCTGATTAACTAAAGAACTCTCCTGGGACAGGAAAAATGCACACTTGAACCCTGTACTTCTGCTTGAGAGAGTGCTGTAATTACTGGCCTCCTCTGCTACTCATGCCAAGGAATGTGAATGATTCTAGCTGTTATGCTAAAGGTTAAAATCACACAGGCTACGAACATGGAAACTTGGCCTATCTAGAAGTTAGAAACTATATGCCTTCCTCTTTCATATAATGGATCGTTTTCCTTTTTGGAACTTTCAAAATTCAAGCTGAATGAATTTGTGTGTCTTGTTTAGATGACTAAAAATTAAGTAGTCTACACTGTCATCTTAGACTCCAGCAGCAAAGATGGTATTTGGATTAACTTTTGTTTTAGGTAGCACAGCTAATCTATGATAGAAGATGACAAATACCACTACATATTTTGACTCAAAGTTTAAAAAGTGAAACAATATTTTATTTTCTCCTTAAAAGTAGGACCAATACTCTAAATCTCTATTTAAAAACAGAGGAGTTTCATTCCTAATTTTCAAAAACAAGCTTAGGAAAGTTGGTATTGTCTGTAATAAGAGGCTACTTGTGCTGTTCCCTCCACATTTTATAGAGCATGGCCTTCTGCTGTTTGTGTGTTGGGTGTAAATTAKCTGCCAGCTGGATTCAGGGAGAGCATCTTCCTTACTGCAATATTGCCCAATTAGATGACATACTGCAAATGCAATTAAAAAGTCAACACTTGCCACAGCACAATATGAAAGATATGGCATAGAAAAATAAAGCACTACATCAGATACTATGGTTTAGTGACTGTAACTGATGGCATTTTAATGACTCCTATATTGTGGTTTTAAACCTTCACGGGAAATATCTAGTACAGCTAGCTGAAACTAGCAGTCACTGTTCCACATATATTATATTATTCTGACTTATTTATTTAGATGTATATTCATTGTTCAGAGTTGGACCTGGAACTAGCACACAAAATCTCAAAACATCCTGCAGGATGATCTTTTGTGGAAACACAATACTAAATTCAGATCAGCTGAACTCTCTAGTTCAGATATTTAGCTGTTTTATTTTGCTTTTGATCCTAGATTCATAATCTATTGCTAGGATGAGTTGTAAGAGAAACACAATGAAATAATAAAAAAAAAATCAAAACTTCACAGCCTCATATTGAAATAGGTTTATACGGAGATACAAGTATTTTCCCATAAACACAAATGTTATCAAACCTGATATTTTTCTGTGGGGAAGTTTTAATTTTGATAAAATTAAAGAAAAATGTTTCACCTAGTGAACTCTAATTTAATTGCATCATCATCTGTAGAAGGTTGTACCCAAAACTTTTTTTTTTTTTTGAGTGCTCTTGTTTAAGTGAATGTTCACAGAATGGGTTTTTTTTTAAGTTCCTATGTTTCTAAGACATTATGTGACAAGGAAAATTCTGAAATTCTGTGAAGACTATTTCACTCCTCTATAAACAAGGCCTTTTGTAAATAGGTCTATCTAATCTTGCAAGTTTCAGGATAGTTCCCATTGTCTTCTTTCCCCAGCTACAATTCATTACAAAATATGGCAACTACCAAGCCTCATTTTTCATTATTTATTATGTCCAAACCCAGTGGTGGATTCTATGTGCAATTTCAGGCATCCAGCCACAGAGATTTATGAGGCAGTACATCCCTATTTATGGGTGGAGTTTGGCTCAGAAGATACTCAGGATAATGAATGAGTTGCTATGTTTGGTATCAGCCAGATATTGGGACAATTCTGCAGAAAAAGAAGAAAAAAATCACWGTTGCTCAATGATAAAATATAGGGCCAAATCCCAAAGACTTCATTTTTTCATTTTTCATTTTTCTTCAGACACAAAAGTCTGGGAACACTGGGCTTTTATGCTTCCTTGTTTGCTTTTCAGCATGAATGAGAAGTAAATTAGAGCTTTATTTTTGTATGGTATGCTTCCTGATCAAAAGGTGCTGTACTGCACCATACTAGGAGTCAAAGCTTCTGGATTTTATCTGCATCTGCACAATTGATTAGTGAAACATCTCAGGGCCTCAGTTTTTCCTAAACAAAACAGATTCTTACTAAACATCTAACATCAGAATACTTGTTGAATTTAACTCTGACCCCTCTCCCCTGTTCAAAAACAAAAGGCATGCTAATTTAGGCCCTCAAAAAAGCAGTGTCAATAAAGCTCCTTCTCTTCAGTTCCTGTCCAGCAGACAGGGAGATCTGCAAAGGTTTTAAGTGAATTCAGTATCAAATTCCTATTGATTCAAAAAGAAGCTCCACACCAAGTTTGTTACTTCTTCTGGACACAACTTCATTTTTAGAAATCTTTAGATACCATTGAAAATCACAGTAACTAATTAAATTYGCTCACAGGTCCACATAGTAGGCAGAGGGATAGATGTACAAGGCAGCCTGCAGAAGCAGGTGTGTCAACATCAAGGTAGAAAATCAGAGCTTCTAGATCAACTCCTTCCGTCCCTAAAAATTAGTGAAAGCCATGAGAGGTGGCGGGGGAAAGAGGAAAGACAAATCACCAGACTATAGACCTTGTGAAATGCATGTTCCATGCTTCTGCTTGTTAATAAAATAAGTATCAGTCCCCAAGAGACATTGGTAGGGAGTTGAGGGAGAGAGACATTTTTAATGGGTTCATTTCATTTGTGAATGGAACACTTTCTCCTTTCTTCCTATTTTCCCCCTTTCCAGTAGAATCCTTGGCTTCCTGAGATGTGAAACAGRTGAAAGAAAATACAGTTTGGGACCATTAATTATGCTTTCTTATTGAGTATATAAATTAGATGTCAAGCAGGCCAGACTAAATAGTATATATTTATTTCAAAAATATCATCTCTGTGAGGCATTGCTGCATCATCCTATTGATTTAGGTATTTTTGTTATTGTGCTTGATGCTTTTATGAAAGGCAGGCTATTAACAAACTAAATTGAAAAACTAGTGAGTCAGACTTTTCTCAGATGATCCTGAGCAGTACTTGCATGCAGCTTTAAATTGGAAATACTGTAAAAGACGTATTTTTTTTTAATGGGGCAGTCTCCTCTTTGCAATCCATAAACCTTACTTGTAAAAAAACCCTACCAACAACAAAAAAACAAGATAGAATTCTCATGCTCCACTGCCAGTCGCCTATTTTCTTCTCCTATCTATAAAAATGTTAATCTTTTCATTTCAAAGGGTCACTATTTTTGACCTTTTTGGACACTTGTATTAAAATCCCTTGTAAAACAAGGTCTTCTTAAAAGAGCAACACAGACTATTTTGTGCTCATGCAAACACAGCAGCCAATAAGAGCCTGTTTGCTGCATTCCTTTCAAAGGCAAAAGCTGCAGTTAAGCCTGGCTGCACTGGGGTCAAAGGAACCAAAGGAATGAGACTGACTCTTTTTGGTGCTGCCTGSCGCTCTTCCTCTCCTATCTCGGTTTCATTGGGAAACCACAAATCACCTCATGGAATTAGGTCATATGAAAGGCTTGGGAAGCTAAGTGAATATTGAAGGTCCTGATCTTGTYGCCCTTACTTGGGTGACAAAGACAAATTGGTCAACGCTGTAGCTAGCATTGGCTCCATCAATCCGTTAATACCAGTCATGAGAGATGAGGAGTGGTCCTCAGCTTTGGAATATGGTTATGGCTCAATAAATCAAGATTAATTTTGCACCCTTAATTTTAGCTTTAGGCATAACTGGATAGCTCACTCCTTGCATTTTTTTAAAACTATTTATCCCKCAGTCTTTTTGCTTTTACTTTACTTCTAAGTTTATAATGGAAGTATACCTCGAAGGTGCCTGTTCCAGCCTTCCAGCATAGGACAGAAAGGCCTGAATTGTCTTTTTTGCCTGTTTTGAGTCCTCACTGACAATCAAGATAGACAGCATAACAAAAGGAGAAGCTCATCCGTGATTTCAATTACTGTAGATCTCAGATGGGTAAGAAATGAATTCTGCATCTCAGAAAGGTGACTTAATGCAGTGTTTAGTGTGCATTTTACCTCTTTCTGCCTTCAGAAGTTGCAAGTCTAATCCCTGTTGACAAACATAATCGTACATGTTACATTTGCTCTTTCACRATAACTTCATAAATTTTAAACAGATCAAGAAATTAAGTCTCCTTCCCATTTTACCCTCTTCCCAAGGYAGTTAAAAATGTCATAAGGAGAAATTAATGTATACGAGCAGGACTATCACTAGCTGGCAGCTACAGGAATAGTCCAGCTTCAGTCAGACCTATTGGTTGTCCTCAGCATCAAGTTACCACTGAATGAGGTGCTTGTTCCACCCCTGTGCTGAGAAAATAATGCACTCATCATATTTTGACAACTGGGGATGGCTAGGAGTTTGTTCATGATATTGTCCCATTACACAGACAAACGAGCTGATGCCAAGAAGTCAAGATTTAGAAAACTGGATCATTTACAGGAAAATGGGATCTTGAGATTATATCTGCT
>PTEX01000136.1:690499-802624 GCA_003342815.1 Eudromia elegans
TTTTTTTTTTTTGAAATATTATCAGGTTAAGAAGCTAAACATTTTCTATGATTAGAAAATACAAAGTGATGATTAGCAGAGCTGGTTACTTCTTCTTTTGCTGTTAAAGTTGAGTCTGCACATGTGTGTCTATCCATATCTATGTACCTGAAATAAATCATGAAAATGGAAATTTACCCTGCATGTAAAATTTACCCTGGATTTACTCTGCCTGTTCGAAAAAAGTATTCTTGAAGTTTCAGATTTCTGTTTTTTTGAAACAACATATATATATAAGCTGTATGCTATGTTAAGCTGTATTACAAAAATAAGTATTTCTACCTGTTCTTAAGAGTGATTTTCTTCTTTTCTTTTCCTTCTTTTTCTCTCCCTCCAGGGAGTGAAAACCTGCAATACTTAATCTGCCCTCCTCTTTCAGGAATAGAGGTGCTCTCACTGTCTTTCTCCATGTTCTAATATTAATACAAAATGAAGTTCACGCAATGACTACAGTCAAGTCAGTTCAAAATTTAAGTGCAACCTCTGGTTCACAGTTCAATGGAAACAACACTCAGATTCAAGATCTTCATTGTGTTTTTTCCTTTCTTAAAGCACATACATTTTCTTGAGCAGTAGCAGCTGCTCTGATAGAGAAAATCTACACAGAATGAATCACTATAAAATGAAAGTTCTAAAAAGGTTACGTGAACACTCCAACTGCTTATGCTTGCTTAATATTTCAACCAACTATATATAACCAGATATATATAATTACACATACATGTTTTCCTTGTGGGTTTTTTTTTTTTTTTTACATTAGTCATTGGTTTGCAGCTGATCTTTCACCAAATAGGAAACCTGGGACAGCCTTCAAGCTTTCCAAATTCAGTTATGATTTACTTTTGTGTGAAGTACTTTTCCTAAATGCCATAACCATATACTCTGATGTACTCTGATACATTTTTTCTCTATATATGCACACAAATAGGGTATGCATATGTATCTATCTAAAGTATCCTATATATGGGCTACAGTCAATAAACAGAGCTGCTGCACAATTCCATGGAGAGATTCTACATACTCGGTCTACACAGGCATAATTTTCCATGAACAATTTCAAAAGAAGCCTTCTCTAGCATCAAGGTTATAGGAGACCTTGTGTACACTTGAAATGAACCATAAAATCATTGAATCACTGAGGTTGGAAGGGACCTCTGAAGATCATCTAGTCCACTCCTCCCACACCCTGCACAAGCAGTGTCACCTAGAAGTGATTGCACAGGATCATGCCCAGGCAGGTTTTGAGTATCTCCAGAGAAGACACTCAACAACTTCAAAATGAACTTTTGCTGAGGTCTCAGTGTGACCACTAATAAAGCCCCTGGATATCTGTCACCTGAAACGTCAGCTTCACATGTGTAAGTGCTAACCACAAGGCTATCAGCTGCCCCAAGTGACATAAACAGCATGTCAGCCTACTGAGATGTATCTTCTCAGGCTGGSGCAGCGAGGAGGTCACACTAGAAAACAACTCTATGGAAAACAAATTGTGAGGAAACGTATGAATGCAGATGATGTTGTGGACTAAGCTCGACCAGTTTTATCCATCTAGAAGTTGGGTGTGTGAATAAACCAGTAATACAGGCTTCCCCTACACTTGATGGAGAGTAAGGGTAGAGGGCTTTTTATACCATTTGTCCTAGGTACTGACCTCAGGCTTGGATAACTGATCTGGAGAGTTTTATCTCATTCCAAAATGGGCAGAGGGCATTCTAAGTCACGCTGACTGACTTAGAATACGTGGCTCATTTTTAGGTGGCAAAGCTTACAGCAGGCAGATGCAACACTAAAATTTGTAGCAGTCAACTGGGACAGAAGTATCTTTTCTGGGATAGACTCCCCATATACACTAGCCATTAGATAAATGCTGACTGGGTACAAGGACCTCAGCAAGRTATTTCAATACTAGCTTAACTTTTTAACGTCAGACACACCACTACAACCATGACATTTCTGAAGTACTTCAAGTTACTGTGCAATTCCAAGGCTCTGAACCAAGCCCTCTGAACTCTTTGTTTGCTGTGTAGCATGGCTTTATCTGCAGGTTGCAAACAAAAATCACGGCCTTATCTTCATGATGATTTTGATGGTCAGGTACCASGACTCTCTGAGAGGAAAGGCACAGTATAAATGTGATGATACCATTGTGACTGTTATTATGGACAATAATAATACCAAATAACATCCTGAAAAAAAAAAAGTATTCCGTTGATTTAAAAAATGCTTAGCCAATGCCCTTTTCATATTAATGAGATTCGATTTTTCAATCAGTATGAAGGACATCACCTGTGCTCCTTGCCTCCAGGTTTATCTACATGGGTAGAATAGATTCTGAAAACTAGCACTTAGAGAACTTTCTCAGAAAGATATTTCCAAATGTCAGCATTTTCTATTACTTTGTCATTGACTTCTAATGTGTTTTCAGAATGATTTGGTCCTTTCTTGGGTAAAGAAGAAAAATGGAAATTGAAAAAAACTTATATCATTCATTATTATGCAGCTTTCGCATTGCAAAACACAATTTATAGCTAAGAACTCGCTTTCCTTTCTGCTGTGCCACTTCAAATGTCCAATGCTAAACAGGAAGGGCTATAAAAATGTCGGCCCTCGCTCTAAGAGATTCAAATGATTGACAGTAAAGTGGAAAACTGTTAAACATGTAACCTTGGTGCAAGTTCTATGGAATATTTATTCTCCYACCGTTGTATTCTTTGGTTTGTTTTGTTGTTCTATTGTATTGCATTGTATTCRGTTGAGACTTGCAGCACCTATGCCCAAGTTAAATGTTTGCAATAGGACTATTGGCTCACAAAGAGGTCATGTATGTGCTGTGCACAAGCTCAGGGCTTTAGGGACCCATAACTGTCTATGCCCTGGCCACAGTGTGTGGCAGCATTATCTTAGGACCAAAATACTAATGGCTGGATGGCATGGTTATTTCCTATTTCCTGCTACTCTGAGGATGCAAAAGCTCCTTCTTTCCTCATGCAGCTGAGTTATTCCTTTTTGCCTCAACAGCTTTTGTGGGTGATTAGCARGCAAATAACGGAGGCAAGACAGCTTCTCACTGGGCACTGAAGGGTTGCTGCTGGAGGCCYATATGCAAGCACAACAAAGCTACCTGGGACGATGGATAGAATTTAGTCTTTCTCTCTTAAACACAATTTCCTGCACAGAGATGAATGTAAATCAAACCTGCAAGAATTATTACATTTGAAAAGGATTTTAAACAGAAAAGAAATCTCAAAAATTTGACACCATCACAAATACAGCACAAAATTACATTACCAAAACAGGATCTTTTTCAGATGGTTTTGAGGTTCAACGAGACAAAACAAAACAAAGCAAACATGACAACAGTCAGGAATATAATGAACAAAATAAAAGGCACAATACAAGGAAAATAACGAAGTTGAGGGAAGTGCTTAAAGCCCTGAGTTCATCATTTTAGAGCCACCTGAGGTTTTATGGAATTTCAGTATGGAAGATATCACTTGAAATGGAGTTTTACAGTGCAGACAGTGTCAGTAGCTACATCACTCTCAACCTCCTGGTAATTCTGCGCCCATCTGTTGGTGACTGGGATCATCTTTTGGTTATAAGGAATCAATCACTCACATTTACAGGTAAGAATGTGTTTCTGCTATCTACCTCCTTAGACACATTATTTCAGTGACCACTGCCTGTAGTGATACTGTGCTCTGACTAATGGCCTTCAGAATGAAAAAGAAAGCCTCTTTTGCTTGATACATACTCTACTTCATTAGCTGGCTCTAGAAAATTCATCTCCTGATTGCTACAGTACGGTAAGCTGATATTCTGCARGTGATCAAGTTCCTAACATTTTAAGTGTGTGACTTTGCAATCTGTGTAACTTTGAGCTTAATAGTCGGGGAAAAGAATCAATCTACTAATTTATTTATGTGTGCTTTTTTTTTCTGCCCACTTTCCTTTTAATATTTTTGCAGCTACATAGGAAAAGGGCCAGAGCCAACTCTTCTGATGTAGCCATGGAGAAAGATACATCTCTCTAGGAGGCAGAGTCCAGACTGATCACTCCAGAYCACTCTCTAGAGAATCTCATCCTTTTCATTGCTTGTTGAACATGAACAGATGCCAATAAGGCTAACAGTAACCACTGTGAATCCCAGAGGTTCACATTGTATGTTATAGTACCACAAAGGTACTACAGTGATATAGTACAATGCTACTACAAGTTATTTTGATAAACTACCACAAGAGGAAGAGGGAGAGTGTTAAGTAGCTAAAGCTGTCTTGTGGAAGAAAGTATTTGTTTATTTTTAAAAGATGTGCCTCTAATTTTCCATTGATGTAAATGGAAAATTGCTGTTCCTCCTCAAATCAAGGGAAATAAATGAAGTAAACTGGTCATGAGAACAAGGTAACACATTACGAGAATATCCAGTGAAGCCCTACAATTTTCAGAAGGCCATTACTTATACCTGGCTCTAGGTGTAAACCTTGCTTTGTAAAAAGGAAATGTCAGTAAGGTCTTCTTCAACCAGCTTGGGGATTGAATTTCAGAGTTTGCTTAAGCTTCTCAGCTACTAGCTTCCCAGAAAAACATTAACTCAATCTCCTCATGATTGACAGACAGTGTGGCAAAAGCATGTGTTATACTTGGTTAGTTAAGTAACTACAAGTTTCACAGAGTGACTTAACTCAACTTCAATAACCAAGTCACTCAGCATAACTCAAGAAATTAAATTATATTCTTGGCAAACTGCCTTAATGTTTAAAGGCTGCCTTCTATTTCATTTGTGCATCCTTGAGATGCAGTGTGAGATATTTTGATTGGATGTCTTGCATATGTAATGATCTGCTCTTGTTCAGGTTTATTCATCAGTGAATCACACAATTACAATTGAAATATAAAGCCTAAGTTAATGTCCCTATTCTAGAAATAAGGATTAACTATACAGTTTAGGAAAAGGAATCCTAAAAAGGAAATAGTATTTTCTAAAATTCTGTTTCCTTTAGCTACCTTTTTACTTAATTAGCAAATGATGTTTCTCTAATAAGATAGAGAAGCCAGTAATATGAAAGGAAGTCATTAATACAATATAATCACAGCCTAAGATCAAGCTCATCTCCTCTCTCTTTAGCTTGTCAAGTGTTTCAATATTTTATGTTGTAATGTGATGACCAGAACTGATCACTGTAATCTAAGTGTGGATCTGACTAATGCATTGTATAATCAAAGATTTCCCTCTGACTTAAACTCATTTGCATTTTCTTGCTCTTGTTATTGCAGAGCGACACTCCTAAGATTTAGTATGGTTAAAGATCAAATTTCATCATAGGTTCTATTCTGAAAGGTGTTTACACATGCTTGCCTTTTCTCTTTCTCCTTATCTTTCACTCATAGACTTTCTCTCTCTTCCCCTGCTCATTCAAATTTGCCTGAATATAATAAGCCAGGCAGAAAACATGAGCAGGTGATCTTTCTCTTCTTCTCTTCCCTTATTTTTTAAAACATCTTTTGGTATTTTATTGGTATGACCAAAGGTTAATCCCAACTAATAATAAAAATGAATAAAAAAAGCTATGATCTATCCTACCTTATCTTCAAATGATACAAGAGATTTTCAGACAAGACAGTGTCCAGAGCAAGTCCAGACGGTGTTCTTCATATTGGTATTGTTCCGTGTAGAAAAGTATTCTCTTCCTAAACCTGGTACACATTTTTCATATCTAGACATTCTTGACATATTCTCAGACATACTCCTTTTGAAATTTTGAAAATTATTTTTTTATCCTTTCTTTAAACCATTTCCTTTTCAGGTTTAACTGAGTCTAGTAATGTTTTGAAATTTGTTAAACCAAATCTTATGGTTTAACAATCTTAAATGGTATTTAGACTTTGTTTTTTTTTTTGCACTTTATGTACTTTACCTGAACATGTTGAAAAGACTCTCTAATAAGTAGCCACTTGCTCTGAAAGAAAAGAGAAACAATGGATGCAGTGTTGGTCCCATTTCACCTTTCACATCACATCTACTGAGAAGAGTATGGTAAGAAATGGTTTTACAAACATTTTGAAGTTAACATTCCAAAATCTTTGGATTTGGACAGAAAGTGCAACTCATGACAATTCTTATGAATTCAACACATTTAGAATCTATCAAAATATTTAATTGGAGAATTTGGAAATATTTAATTTCTGTATCAACCTTTTCCTTGACTTTGTTCCTCCTATTAGTTTGATTTTTAAATCAGCATCTTGAACCAAAAGGAATCTCTCTCTCTTGCTACTTAGAAATTATGGAAGGTAATTCCTTGGAAGGTGCCACATCCTGGCATGTCTGAAGTTTTTGAAAGAAGTAATGTAGCTTTCAAGAGAGGGAACTTGCAGATAACTTGGGAGAAGAAAGCTCTACAGGGAATCTGTCCATGAGCTAGAAACCAACAGGACGGCTATTCCTATGATATGTGCTTTTGAAATTTTATCATTGTGCCACAGATAAAAGGCTGAATATTTTCTATGACTACTTTGGCAGAAGACATTAATTTCCATGGGTAAATTTAAGGGTTTTGACAAAACAGCAGGTCACAGTTGTCCACAAGTTTGAATTATAGGTCTGAGTTGTTGATTTTAAACTGCTAAAAGCACATAAGGTTAAACACAAATGTAAGTGCCTACAGCAGGACCTCAGCAATATAACTTTGTAGAAGTTATTTATCTAAATCCTCAAGGGAAAGTTGAAAACACTAACCATGTACATTAAATCAACAATACTTTAGAATCCCCAGAGTTAACACTGGCACCACATTTTGCCTTAGGAATTGTAAGAGCTAATACATAAACATGTAAGAAATTAACTCCAAACATTTATAATATGTAATTGAAAATTACAATCTTTCTATATTTTGTTTTTATCCACCTTACTGAGTTTAATAGCAACGATATAATTTTCTATTTAATACTCTAAAACAATGAAAAAAAAAAGCGCCAAATAAAATGTTTTCATTCTCTGCTACATTCTCTAGGACTTTTTCTTCTGAAGTGGCAATTTCTGTGATTCTCAGTGCTAACCTAGTGGACTTAATAGCTCAGCTCCAATAAAATGACCAAGAACCCTGATATTTCACTACTTAGTCACAATGGCACTTTAGGTTAAACAATCATTGGCTCAGTTGTGAAAAATGAGATAAATTAAAATTATTTTCTTTGCAAGGACCAAAGGCTTGGCAAGTAATGTATTGAAGAAATTTCCTGGACATAATGGGTTACATTAATTTTCAACTGCAAAACAATTTCTTCAGCATTATTTTTCAAGCACAGAAAAAAAAAAAAAAAGGAAAAAAACCTTGCTATTTATTTGCGCTATTTATTTCTTACAGAAAAGAGAAAACACACTTCAAAGAAGGGATTAAGAACGGCATATCAGGAAATATTGCATAAAACTGACTGTAAAGAATTCCAGCTAATTGGCTACCAATTTGCCTTTATCCAAATGCAGTCAGTTTTAGTTGTGACAGCATACAGAAAAACACATGATTCTTTCTTACCATGTAAGAAGAGTTTGCTTGTTTGTTTTAAACAAACTTCTATCGCAACCTATCTGTGTTCTTCATAACACTTTTTTCTCCCTCCCGTACCATTCTAATGGTATGTCCTCAAACTATAGGAAGAGATATTGACGACAACGTCCTCTCTGCTCAAGGGTGCAGCCCCAAACCTCCTCCCATGCAACTAATAACAAATGCCTTTGTTCTCTAAGCGGGATGGCCTCTTGCTACTCTATTTAAAATGAATTCAGTGATTACAGACTTGTTTGAATAACTAGAGGCTTTATTCACTCCTCATGTATATTGGCATTGCTCTGTTGTAGTTAATGGAGCCATGATGACTTTGATCAGCAAAGAACTTGGCCATCAGGGAGCCCATCACTCAACTTACCCCTGAAATTGCTATTAATTGAGATCTCTGTGGGAAGTCGCAGTAGAGAGGCCAAGGTCTGAATGAGCCAAAGGTCTGATCTTTGAACCCTTCAAATAGCAATAAGAGCAATGAACATAGAAGAAGCCAGAGTGGGTCACACCACAGTTTATCTAGCCCTGTTTCCAGTGCAGGCCAGTTGTAGATGCATGGAGAAGCAAATGAGAGTAGGACAAACATTTTTTTCCTGGCATGTTGTTCCACACACCAGTGCTTTTTGTGCACAGGAGCTTTCTGAGTCATTAAGTGGCCTCTTCATGGCACAAGGCTCACTGGATTTTTCTCCTTTCATTTTATTCTTATTTTTATTTTAAATTTATGCACACTTTACTACATCCTATAGCACTGAATTCAACAGCTTAACTAGTTTTGTGAAAAGTGTGGGGTCTGTAATAGTTACTGTTCAATTCTGTGGATGAACTGAAAGTTAAGCCTCTAGTAATACATCTAAAATTTAAAAAAAAAAAAAAAAAACTTTTTTTTTTTTTTAAAGCAGGTTTATCAATAACCTGTGGGGACCCTCAAAAATTCTGAAATCCACCTAACACTGAATTCAACTTTACAAATTAATTAATCAACTCTGATATATGCCAATAATTAATAATGATTATACATGTTTGCTCTGACAGAAACAA
This sequence comes from Eudromia elegans, assembly GCA_003342815.1. NCBI lineage: Eukaryota > Metazoa > Chordata > Aves > Tinamiformes > Tinamidae > Eudromia > Eudromia elegans. Next base: position 699,137 of record PTEX01000136.1, read on the forward strand.
TGATCAGATGTATTGGCATCTAGTGCTCCAGGACCTGCATTGAGAGTCCAGCAATTAAGGCACTAAAAACATAAATTTAAGAAAATGACCTAAGAACACATTCATTGATATCAGATATATTAGATTTGATGCAATTGATTACAATTATTTTGAGCACAAAACTCAACTTTATCATTTAACTTTATGCATTAATAGAGAGGGATGCTTAAATTTGGGCCAAATGACCTACATGAATAAACATAAATCTCAAACTTTAGAAAGGAAGATTTGAATACATTTAAGGCAACACCATGTCTCCCTAGTTTATGCCAGAACAAGTGTCTGAGAAACACTGGCTTGCTTTAAATATTTTAGCCTCTTGTCTCAGCCTCTTCTCTTTTGGATATGATTAACAGAGAAAATAGCATTTTTTTTTAATGTAAAAATGGCAATATTTAAAAATAATCTCCATTCAGAATGATTCCACAAGTTGAACATTTTCACTGATTTAATAGTCACTGAATGATTCAGACTGGAATCATCAAAGTAAAAATGCCCAAAATGTCTTAACATCTAATATTCCAGTAGGAATAAACATCATTTTTATATGATATTCTGTGTTGTTTGATTAAAAAAATAATTTTTTAAAGACACTTTGAAATAGAAGTATCAGTTTAAGATGATTTTTATTTCATTTCTTCAAATCAAAGCATTATTTTAAAAGATAAATAATAGTTAAAACATGAAATAGTTTCATGCATTTTTTAAACTATATTTTTTTTGGGTATATATTCTTGTAGGCAAATGTATACATCATCTTTCTTACTACAATTTTAACAATAATATATTTACTGAATTTGGACTGAAGATGTGAGATAAAGAGTGCACTGGATATTGTTCATATGTTTTGACTTTACAGGAAAAATGTTGTGGCCTGCCATGGGATCTCTCACAGCAAACAGAACTGCATGGAAAATTCCCTTCACAGCTTCAAATACAGTTTAATCTTTGTTAATTTCTGCTCTGATTTTCTCTCCTCATATTGTTCTATTGGCTTTGTGTTTATTTCTTAATATGCATTACTCAATAACTAGGACAGTTCTTTTGGTTAGGACTGCCGTTTCCATTTTAAGCTTTGTCAAAGATTTTTTTAGACACGTTGTTGGGTTCAAAAACAACTAAACTACTGCCAACGGAGGTTTCTAACTTGCACTGTAATTAATTCTCTTCTATAGCTTTTTTCCATAAGCTACATGTCCACTTCCAGAGGGTAAGCCACTCCAGCTCAGATCTAAATAACTGCCCTAAAGAAACATAACCTGAAGATGGAGCTCAAATTGATTAGGCTTTCATGTTAGGTCTCTCACCTAAATGCATAAGAAGTTAGATAGAATAAATCCAGGACACAGTTTCTTGGAGCCTCTTGAAATTGTTGTGGATATCTTAAACAGTGGGCTATATGAAAGCCATATAATTACCTTAGATGTTAGCTAAATGTCATCACAAGTTAACTGATGCCTGTGACAAAATAAGATCTTTATTTTTATTGAAGTGTTTGACATGCAAGACAACATGGCCTTACCTAACCTATCATGAATTCAGATATGATTAAACCTCTGAGTGCATTTTGATCCTGGATAGTGGACTGGAAGCCAACAGATTAGAATCTGTGCAATTAGAATTTGGTACAGCCAGGGTTTTCCATAACGGATGTTGTAAGAGAATATTCCCTGACAGGTTCAGCAATGAACCATGCTTAAGGTAGCTCAGTGTGAGAGTTTCAGATATGAGGAAGAGCCTGGGTAGATTCCTAGAGGCAAACAATAGTAGAAAAAAGGAAGTGTGAACAAGATGGAAATAATAGAAAACAAATTTCTCAAAGACCTCAAAATTATGCATTCTCTGACAAAAAAGAAGGTTTTGTTTACAGTGTGTTAATGGTACCAAATTCAGTGGAATTTACCTAAAAAGAACGAAATCTGAAAGGCTCAAAATCTAAGCTTTTTAAGATAGTGCTAACATAATAATAGAAAAGATTTTTTCAAGATTTTAGATTCACCACAAACAAATAAATGAAAACTTAGCCTAAAATAGTTTCCTGTTCAAACTCTTTTTACCAGAGTAAGAGTCATCACAATGGCTCAAATCAATGCGCAACTAAGTATTTACCAGAAAGAAAACCAGATACCAGCTTCAGGACTGTTGGAATGTAACTTTTTCATGTGATGCATGTTGATAGCTCCACAGCATTCTTTTTTTTTTTCCTACAGAAATTGTCATTTAGATCTTCTGTGCTTTGTTTTTCCTTACTCCTGTTTTTAAAAGTAAGCACTAAAAAACAGTTTGGTATATTTTAGTTCAAGCAATTTCTGAAAATAATGAAACACAGATTCTCATCTCTTTTAAAATTTACCAACAGAAAAAAACCCTTATTTTCAGCAAACTATTATCATACCTGGACTCAGACACACAAGAAATAGTGAACTGCATTGTAATCTATAAACTAAAAATTTACCAACATTCTGCTTCAGGAGAAGCATAAGTAAATTTACTCAGTCTATTACAGCTGAATTAATGTCTGCAATCCTTGCAGTTTGCACAAGAAAGGTAGTCAGTAGATCCACATAATATATTAGAAATAACTTTTAAAGAGAGATGAGCTAAAAAGGCTTGAACGAACCATTTCAGATTGTTTGGATCTGTTGTACTAAAGTACAAAGAATTTAAGTATTTCTTGCCACTGTTGATTTTCAAATATGGGTTTGTGCCATGCTCCCCTCTCTGATCTCTGTTCCTCTTTCTACACATAGCTGGTGAAATCATCAGTGTTTTTACCCGTGTATCCAACTCAAAGTCTCCTCAGAGGGGCAGTGTTATATGGAGTCTGGAGCTGACATCCAAGCTTCAAGATCTCTAATCTCAGCTAAGAGGACTTTGATCTTAAACTCACTGATGTAAAATTAACCAACCTGAATGTGCTTTGGTCGAGTTGAATAGTTTCTTTGAGGTTTGGAATTTTCAAAGAATTTTAAGGTCGCTTCACACTCAGCTGCCACTGACATGCAAGTTTCTACCTGTGAGTAAATGTGGACTTTTGCTACTTTGTTGTCTTAGGCTTTCTGAAAGTCCTGGCCCAGGTCTCCAGGTATTAACATGGCACTGGGTACCCCTAACACTTCTCTGACTTACCAGGACTGCAAGGCCAGATTAAAAAGTCACTTATGGTAAAGGGTTTTAAATTCTTGCTTAATTGTACAAGTGCCTATTAGCAGCAGCACATCACAAGTCAAATGGCTGTGGATCCAAAGTCCACCCTCTTTCCAGTGGAAATGACAGCTGTGACCGCTGGACTTGTGCTGAAAACCTGTGTTCCTTCCCTCAAAGGCAGCATGACCCAGGCACTGACCCTACACAGCACCACTGGCAGATATTTATCTCTGAAGTCCCAAAGATGCGTCACTTCCATATTTTCATGCTGACATAATTTTGACATTTGCTTTATTGCACCTGACCTTGCACTAGCCCTCATTTTTATTACTCCGGACCAACTTGCACAGAGATCCTAATTTACAGTGGAGTCTGTCAGCTTCTTTCGGAACAGTTTTCATAAGTGCAGACAGCCATTTGGATTTACAGGGCTAAGTGGCTCTGTGAAATACAAGGATCCGGGCCATGCAAGCTGAGAAGAACGATTCCTCATCCGCGAGCCCAGCCTGCCTTTTGTAAGACCCCAGATAAGTCGTAGGAGCTGTGGCTTCAGTACAAGTTAACATCTGTGAAAGGATACGGAGCAAAAGCACGGCCCCTTATGCCACTGCCACAGCTGGGCTTCCTGCAGCTTAATTTGCCCTCTCAGCATGTTGCACTGATTATAAATACAATGCTGCTCTTGTTGCCAGAGGCCACGACATACCGCTTGGCACTCTCCAACCCTCCGAACAAATTTTTCCCTTTCCCTGTTCACCTCAGTCAATCACGGCTTTGGGAAGCAGCCCTCTGCCATCCAGCATAGGATTGCATGTCATTTATAATTTTACTCGCTTCAAAAAGCTAATGCTTAAGTTAATAAAGTGGAAAGATAGCAAGTACAGTGTCCCAACTAAGAAGAGGCAGATTGAAGTTGTTATTATTATTATTTGGATTGTGGGGCACGGTAGGGGTGAGAAAAAGGGAGACTTAAAAATAAAGGGCTAATAGCCTCTCTGGTGTCAAAAAGAAGGAAATAAGAAAGCAACTCTCCAGCATGCTATAAAATATTAATAGCTCTCATTGGGAAAAAAAAAAAAAAAAAAAATTTTTTTTTCTTTTATTCATTAAAAAATACATGTATTTCTAGGCATAAGGTTTATTCATGTGAAAGCTTTCTGCCTCAGAGGCTGGAGGTTTTAATCACATGAGAATTCAGAGATTTTTCTACACTTACTGTAATTTACCTAACAGAGATGAAATGATTGCATAAAGTTCAAGAAGATTACACACTTTYCTAATTTCCATCTGAATCATTTGTGAAATTTACAGATTGTGTGTACATTTGTAGGGATTGGGTTCTAGTAGATATGCCTAAATATATTTTTCTTTTTTTTTCCCATAAATTAGCTTATCAGTGATAACATGCTATAATTCAGTCACTGACAATACCTGAAATTGAAATGTCTGGAGAGAAAGTGAATTGCTTAAAGTTGCGCAAGGAGAGAAAAGTCTCTTCCAAAGCTGATTGATTTAAATAGCACTGGATCAGGTCTGTAATGGATTGAAAATTAGCAAAAATCATAATCATGTAACAAGACAAATACCTTGAAACAGTGAACTTTACTGGTATCTGAGATAGGACCTATAATACAGCAGTAAAACTGAAAACAAAAGACAATTTCTAGGATTTAACCTTTGGAAATAATTCCTCATTTTGCCTATTTAAACAAAGAAACAAAATTCCTTATTCCCCTCACCCCTTTGAGGGGGAAGGGGAAAATCTATTTAAATACATGGTTTAATACACAGCTGGCATAAAATGCCTAAAAGACAATGGACTGTAAATGTTTGTTTAGAATGGACATGTATTTGAATGGTTTTAACATCAAGAAATGTGTGTGCATCGGATCATGTCAACATATCATCTATTTGCTGATACATACTCAGTGAAAGTATGAAAAAAAATAGTGTTCTCAGTAATTTAATGAAAGAGTGAAAAGCAAATTATCCAAATTTGTCCACAGTGAATCTCCATGATCACATATAGTTTTGACTAATGAATAAAAGATATGTGAACATATGCTTGGAAGATGGCAAGGGCCATGCATTGAGTTCATAAATGTGGTAGAAAAGGTTGCTTCAATTGTACTAACAGATTTAAAAATTKATTTTGTCTTTACATGTAACATGTAATAACAAGTTACTATTTGTACTGCGTATCTCCTTACAAAATGGCATTTATATGACTGAATAGTGCAAGAATGGCCAGGCATAAGTCACAGGAAAACGATTCCAAGTATAACTTTCTAACAAAAAATAAGTCAGCAGAAGTTCCTCATTCAAGATTCATAGATTATTAGAATTTGTAATTTGGTACAGAGTACTTGGGAGAGAAGGATGATTGATACTGAAACCAAATATTCCTAGAGCTTCACTCTGTTGGTGCACTCCTACTACAAAAACATCAAGCTACTACAGAAACAGCAGGGTGAATGAATGTGGTGTGAATGAATCAGAGTAACTCAGCAGACTTCAGTACTCCCTACACCCATGCCACCGCTCTGGTACCCATCACTGCGATTTTTAATGCCACACAACTTGGATGAATGTAACGTATCCACTTATAAATGATGTAGAAGTTGCCAGTGGCAGAAAGTCTTTTGGGTTCAGTATGTTCCTATTTGCATGTTACAGAGTTAGCGAACTGGTTGTCTTTGAGTTTTTTTCTTCTTATTCTTTGTAACATATGTCAAAATTTAGTAATTGATCTATACTCCTAAGTAGGTATTTTAATAGTGAAATATGCTCTTTCCACCAGAGAATGTCTTTTCGATGAAGCTGAAAGTTCCTCTTCCCTCCTGATTACAGAGTGTCTCAGTTTTACTAAATTTTCTCAGAAAGTCATCTCTGCAGAAACTTCCACAGAGGAAGGGGCTTTGGCACAGCCTGCAGCCCCAGCYTTCCCACTCTGGAGTAAAGATATGAATCTGCACCTCTCACCTGACAGATGAGAACTCCAGCTGCCATATCAGAATCACCAAAGACTTAATTACTTATATGCAACTGAACAGMTTCAACAGGAGAGACAGCAGCAGCTTGTGCTACTGACAAGTGTTGGCAAGAGAAAATGTCTCTCATTTATGTAGCTGTCTTTAATACCACGTTATTGGATAAGCCAGGATAACATACTTTTTACTCTCTTCTGTTTTATTTATTTATTTTTAATAGCAAATCAATGAGTTTTATTTTTCTTCTATATAGGAATAAAAAAGAAAAAGCATAACTTGACTTTTTTTTTTTTTTTTTCACAAAATAGAAATCTCAATTTCCAAATAGATGTATTACAGCCTGACTTTTCTTCCTTGACTGAGAGTTATACTTGAGCAAATCTTTGTGTCACGTTCATTGGGCCAGCTCTGTTAATTTCACCTGGGGCTGTCCCAAAGCACATCACGCAATGCCATCCCTTAAAATCTCTCACTTAGAAAACAAAACTGATTTTCAATCAGATTTTCACTGACATCTACTTTTTTTACTTTTCTACCTTTATTTTCTGGAACAAAGACTGTCTTTTTTATTATTTTTTTAAATCTTGTGTATGGTACTTTTTGCACCTCACTTAGCTCATTCAATCAAAGTAGACAGGTTAGTTTCACTTTCTGATTTCCAGTGATGAAGAATATAGAAAGCATTTTCATTTTCTCAAACATATGTTAAAAACAGTGACCTATGAATGCTATTTTTAAACTAGTTGTATCCCTTTAGCCTTAAAACAAACAATTATACTGCACCAAATGACCAAATGACCACCCACCTAGCCTAGTATCCCATCACACATGCGATGAGACCTAGGAATATAGCTGAGACTTAGGAAAAGGCTTCAAATAAAAATGCATTGTGATACTGTGCAGAATATGCTTGTCGCCTGCAGTAATTTGCAGCACAAAAACTTGCTTCCCTAGAGCTTGGGTCTTTGCATCTAGCAGATTTCAATGAATTTCTCTTCCATGACCATATCCAATCAGTTTTGTAATACATATAAAATTTTAATAACCACTGTATCCTGAAGCATGGTTTCACAATATAATTATTTAGTGGACTTTAAGATTTTTAGACACATATGCTTCAATAAAGGAAAGCAATTGTATTATATCTTATTAAGAAAGTCATAATTATTGGAGGGGGGATTGATCTAATCTAGTTTTAGTCATCCAAAAAGCATCTAAATTAGTTAAATTCTGGTTACAAACAAAAGAGGGAGGCAACTGTACAGAACAATTCTTTCTGCACAGCCYTCTCTCTTACCACAGAATGAATCACCTTGTACATATGCTTATTTCTCTCCATTAACTAGAGCTGGAGCCAGGACAACTAATTTAGGTGAGATGCCAGAAATTTTAATCAAATAAATGTAAATGAGGTGAATCATTCCCCATATGACTTTAGACAGAATGAGTCTTCATTTGGTCTCAAAATATCTCAAAATCCAAATATTAAATGAAGCATTTTTAGCCYTACATAAGCTATGTATATTATCTAAAGGATGAGCACACTCAAACACTTTAAAATCGATCAGGAAAACAYCACTTTTTTTCTGCCAGAGGAGTATACAGTGACCCGACTATTGCCAAGGGAGAAACTCAATTTAAATATCAGTTGATGGACATATTTTACTTACTTAATTCCTCTTGAAAGAAGCAGATACTCATATGGCAAAAATAATTAAATTAAGAATTGTCCTACAGTATTCAAAATTGGTGTGATTATCCAGAATTGGGAAAATCTTAAATTTACTAGTGCAGGTTTGAATGATTTTCTGAKATATATTTTTGAAAGCCTTTTTGCTGCCTCTTATTCATTTGAAACACTTCTTTGGATAATCTCATTACACAGGCTGGCATTTGCAATTAATAGATTTGCTAGGATTATCAAGAGTGTTTTAAAGCAACATAAATGAGGGAAAATGATACTATGACAATCAAGTTGCACACTTAAATATTAAAACTAGCCTGTGGGCTCCTTATTACGACAAATCCCTTCACAAACAGTCATGCAAGGAACACATTCTTTAATGCTGCCTCCATTCAAGAAACATCCAAGGAATATATTTGGGATATCTATCTCAGGTATTTATTTTTCATCTATATTTTAGGTGCTTAATAAACCAAGTCCTCCTAGAAAAGGTACTTAAACTCYCATCTACACAGCGAAAGGTAGAAGTATTTTCAGATAATGATTCAAAGGTTAGCACTAATTAGGAATAAACATTAGACCAAATGAGCTATTCTTTGGCCTCTCCTCCCTCGCTTAAGAAAGTAGAAAGTATTTTAAATCACACTGYGAAGTAAAAAGAACATCTGCTAGCTGCAGATAATAAAAACATAAATAGTGACACATAAAAAAAAAAAGCAGAAATACACAATATATATTTCTGTTCTGTATTTGGAATAAAGTAGGTGGGTGTATCCATCCCATATGATATTGTGGATAAAATATATAGCCTACCATCTGTAACAAAGGGAGATGAGAGGCAGAATCTAAGGGCTGCAAGCATTGCAGCGTGAGGCATAAGCAGACCAATTTAGCCATCTTCTCAAAAAGAGGACATCAGAGAGATTTCATCTTTGCTTGCAATGGCTAACATAAGGAAAGCTCTGTCATGTCTGGGTATCTTTCACTCTTACAAACGTAAGTATAAGAAAAGTCAACTAGATGCGCTCATTAATAAGATTCAACTCTTGAATAGGATGCAATCTGTCGGAAGATAGAGTAATTAAACAAAGGATTGCACGAAATGGGATGATTACTCTTTAAAAGTCATGGGACTTATTTTAATGCAGACAATTTAATTAAAGTTTCCAGGAGAGAGGCTCTGAACTGCATGCTCTGGAGTGAGGGTTAGGTCTGAGTCTGCACTGTTCTAGCAATTGATTCTCAGCTCTGCCAGAAGGAAGGRTTTTTGCCACTCTGAATTAGCATGAACCCTGAATGAGTTCCAAGGTGGAGGGTAAATCAGAATGGAGGGTGACTTGCCCTGCATAGAAGACTATTTGGATCTACTATCTTGCTTGCCACTAGTCAGGCTTCAGTCTTTCCCAGAATGTCTTTCACATTCACCTCTTGGTGAACCTAAATTATTTTCTTAAGGAGTGAAATCCAATGGGGAAGAAGCATGAAAATCTTATTCCCCACTGGACACTAGGAACTTTTAAACAGCGATCTAATGGTCTCTCCTGGTAAAATTCAGGACACAGGTGGCCTTCATAGCAGTTGAGTTCTTCAGGATGCTAAATAGAAAATAACACCCTATCTTTTGGAGCAGTAGTGTATACGTAATGATGCCTTTCAGAGGACAGAAGAACTTAGGGTTGATTCTAGGTATTCTTCAGATCCAGGCAAGTTACACAGTCATACGTCATTTTAGACTCTCTAAAACACACACAGTCCCCCTAAGGACGCTSTTGAATATATTTGATAGGAATAAGCATTCAATGACTATGTTAATGTTAAGAGAATTGCTGCAATATTAGAATAAAATGATCTATTATTTGATTAAAAACAACAATAAAAAAGTACCAAACAATAATAAAAAAAAATCCAAAACACTTATCAAAGTCACCATGCTGGTTGGATTCTTTCAAATCCCTTAGGGGTTTGGATGTATTAGAGTGTTGGTAGTGTTGTTTTCTGGGCCTGCATTAATTTGATCCATTCTTTTAGAACATGTGTATAACACTACAAAAAAGTATTATTGGTTTATAAATTACACTTGTTGTTTCAGGGCGATAAACAGAATGATGAATGCAGTCTTTGTTCAATCACCTTTTTATTCATGAAAGGCAAAACCATGGATTCTAAAAACATTTATCTACATCAGGAGTAAGCCATAAACCTTTCAAAAATGCTCCCAGTAATCCAGGAAGGAGCTGCTGATTACTGTCATAACAAAGAGGATTCAATAATGCTAATGACTTTTCTTATGATAATCAATAACCTAGTGGAAGCTTCTTGAATCTTAACGAATCTYCCAGATGTAGCCTCCACTTGCAAAAATAGAAATGATTAGTGTGCATTCTTGAGAATAACTGATTTCACCAAGGTAATCATGGAAAAACAGACATGCTTTCACACATGAAAGCTTTGAGCAAGTGTCAAATGAATCTGATAAAACAAATTCTAAATTCAGAATCAGACTGGTGTTTTTACCTAAGCACTTTCTATTTACTGTTTTCCRGATTTTGGGGGAAATATTCAGAAATCAATCACATCATACACTCAAGTACCTGACAGTTAGATGCAAAGCAGGGCATGCTAACATATAGCCTTAACTTCCAGTCTTACTGTGAATTTTCMACATGACTTGGGAAACAACATTTTCTAAACTTTTGAGTAYTTCCCTCTCTGGCTATATRGACATGGTGAGATACATTTTGTGTAACTTCAGCTTTGAAAATTTTGTCCTCATCTAGGCAAGTCTGGTCATGGTGGGGAGAGAGGTGTGTCTTCCAGGAGCCACTTGTGGCATCTGTTTTGGGCAAATGCTTCAGAAAGTGGCTGGTCATTTTCTTGACGGTCCTATTCATGAAAGAGGATCCTAATGACTGGTTAAGCCTACAGATACTTAACTTCTAGATGATGAAAGTGAAGCAATACTAATTCTTTTCACGGCAAGTATGCAATTGTAGTGCATCAGGGGATATATAACAGCCCTGACAGCATTCTGATAAAAAATTTGCTTGGTAAGGTACCTATCTCATAATTCCAATGAGATACTGCATGAGTTTAAAGACACCTATAYTAATTTCCAGGCAATGAGCTGAGGTTAGATTTTGGAAGACAGACAAAGTGAAGTAACCCATTTCAATCCAGTAATGGTAAAATATTTTATTTCAGTACAAAATATCAAATTAAAAGAGATTTTTGAATGCAAATTATCTTAACATTTTGATTTATCTATTTACACATTGATAAAAATCCATCAGTCTGAGGTAAAACACTGACATTTCCAGTCCTTATAGAAAACTTTGTTTTCTCCCTACTATAGAACTATGACATAAACTAGTATCATTCTAAACATGACATGTATCCAGATTTTTAGCTTCTGTTTCGCAATTGGTGATTTCATTCCAGGACTTTTCATTACATATCTTTTTATTATTGTAAATCTGAACTGCAAAATTGTTGTGAAAATACACAAAATCTTTTAAAAAAAACCACAAAACCACCTTCTCCTGGTCATATTTGTAGGGATAATAAATATCTCTAGTCAGCCTAATCCATGTTACCATCATAAATGTTATCACCATCACTCTGAATTTAATCACAGTCCAAGGGCAAGAAGATTTTTTTTCATTTTTTTCCCCACACTTCCAATATTTCTAGATTATTATGGTTCCCCCTCTGCTTGTCTTCTACTCAAATAGTATCATTTAGTCATGCTTAATCTGCCTGAGTATAAGCAGATACATCCCCAGTCTGCAAAACATGTGTAAAAACTGATGTGCAGAAGCCTGATCCTGGTTGGGCATTTCTGTTTTCTGACATGAAAATTTTGATTAACGCACCTAACTCACTGCCTATTAGATGCACCCTGTCTGATGACTATTCGGCCTAAAGGGATAAAACATTAATATGAAAGAGATTAAATATTGGGTCTAACTCTGGCCTGTTTGTTTCCCCACAAAGTCCCATCTTAACTGATTGTTTAGTTGGTTCTTTTTCTGTTTCATTTTGTCTTTCTAAGCAAAGAGGTGACATACTAAGGGTCTTTTCAACCTTTATGTCCCAGGTGCCTCTTTGCAAACTTTCTACTTTTTCTCAAAYACTTGGAGAGAGTAACCTCTCAGTTCCTGTTTTTCCCTTTCTCCAAATGTCTACTTGGCTACTAGCAACAAAAATCCTTACTTTGTTCRTATCACATCTGAAAACTTGTGTTTATCTTGCAACAATCATTTCGGTAGAGAATTGTTACTAATGCTGTACAACACATGGGGAACAGATAGGCCAGTCCATGCTAAGCAACTTTATGGTCTCTTTGCTTACCCTTGAGAAGCTATTTAGAGCGTGAAACAGAATGCTAAACTGGTTAGTTATTCCATCCTGGCCATCATGCATCTAACAGTGCTGACTCAATTTAGGTTTTGAACAATATATTTTCTTTSCCCTTAAAGGTGAAAGTATAATAATAAATTGGATGGCTTTATGAATAAAGTTGTCTTTGAAATTAGCTATTACATCCACTTGAATATACCAAAGCAAATTTATGATGATTAATTGTATTACAATGAACACCAAAGCACGTAATAATGATTTGCTACTTATTATAAAGCTTTGCCAATATTTTGTACACCCAAGCGACATGATATGCAAGAAATCCAATGAAACCCTCTTAAACAAACAAAGGGGAAATGGATGAAAGAATCGGTCTTGCAATGCTAAACACTTCTAAGGACAATCAAAGGCCACAGAAACTATTCTCTCCATGTCAAAACTTTGCCAGGTTAGCTCCTATTAAACTCCAGGAAAGGTGAAAATGAGTGCTGAAATATTTCACTCAACATTCAACCTTATCATATTACTGCATTACTCCACTTTTTAAACTCTATATTATTTGCTGTCATTAGGGTTATTATCTTTATAATCTACCTAGATTATGATGACTATGATGACTACGCATTTATTTGGTTCACACAGGATTTCTTCTTCTTGAACTCCCATTAAAATTGTTTACTCAAAAACTTACTATGGTATGGGAGACAAATACAGTAGTTACTTCAACAGCTTCACTAAGYTTCAGTCATTTACTCTGATATTCCACTCAATAAATTACAGTAAAAAAAATCACAGGAAAGTATGTTCTTCTAGGTCAAGACTCCAGAGAATGAAGACTTCATCACATCTCATGACAGCCTTTTCTATTTGTTTTTTTCACCATTACTATTGAAAATCAGGTCTTTTCTTTCAGATTTGACAGGCATGAAGCCTTTGAGAGAGACTGGACTTGTTTTCTTGCCCTTATAAAATCAAGATGTAAAAGGAAGTATAATTTAGCAAMAATTTCAGACCAGTCTGGAAATATCCTGCAAAAATAAAGTCTGCTTTTGCACCCTGGAGYCTAGAAAACTTCGAAGATTTATTCATAGTCATAGTAGATCATTATAAAGCATCCATTTCTATTTTTTAGGTAAAGTGTACTSTTATACTTCAGAAAATAAGACGTGCCAAGGAATCACTGTGGTATAAATGCAACACATCATCTTCTATAACCTTTCTGTTTGGCTAGCTGTCATATCTAGAGTGTTTATCACCTCAGATATTTAGATGGGATGTGARTTCCTGAAGGTGGTGAAATCTCTACATTCTTCCTGTAATTTTCCTAGAAAATAGTCTAGAGTTGCACTATTGATTTGCCTGTGCATTGTGTGTTACAGTAAATAAAATGTCCACTTATTACTGTACAGGAAATTTCAGAGATATTGCTTTTAATTAAGAGAATAACTACAGTTGTTTATATACCTATTGTTTGTATTTAATGCTAACACATTGACTTGAAGATTGACGAGTGAGAGAGAAAGAGGGAAAGAAAGAAAGTGAAAAGTGAAAAGCAAAAAGGGAAAAGGGAAAAGGGAAAGGGAGGTAGGATGAGAGGGAGAAAGGAAGGATGTATGGAAGGGAGGAAGGAAGAAGGACAGAAGGAAGGAAGTGAAGAGAACCACAGAAAGAGAGATTGTTCTGAACATTTTCTACAGATGATGGAACCAAATGTAAAAATGGAACAAAACCAAAGTTCAAATCATAGTAAATATGGATTACAACTGAAGACAAAAGAAAAGAGAAAAAAAAGAAAAGAAACTTCTCTCTCGTTCCGTATGGATCTGAATGAAAAACCTGYCCCATCATATCTACAGACTGTAGGACAGTGGATTTTATAGTATCCTGCCTTTTTCAGACCATGCAATTGAGATAAAGCTTTCAAACAGAAAGATAAGTCAGAGCACTTGCAGGCCTGGGAATGCTGGCTTTCTGCATCAGTATCTGGCCTTGGTCAAACAAAAATGTATTGCAGTTCAGAGAGATAGAGTGGACATGATAATGCAGAGTCACTCTATGTGCGGGAAATACAGAATGGCCAGAAAGATTAAAAGCCATAAAAAGAGAAAGGGAAAGAGAGAAAAATGTAGGAGAAGAGAGAGAGACAGATTACTTGCAGATAAAATAAAATGAACTGGAGGTTCATAACCTGCCTCCTAGAATGCTGTTTCTAGGACCCATGAAAGAATCAAGTCATGAGGAGTGTCCAGGTAYGTCTGGAACACACACCTGAGGAATTATTTATTCCGTCTCTATTTCTTGCCTGTACATTACCATGTCAGTCACCAGAGATGTCAGATTAGTCCTTTGTTTGACCTTTCTCAGAAAAACAGATCTCCAGCGTCTCATTTAGAGTAATGTCAATTACAAATAAAAAAATAAATGAGCATGTTTACCTTTACACTAGGTAACTCTCACTAAATGAAAATAYGCCTAACAGCTCAAGTGCAACAAGTACCTACACCTTTGTAAAAATAATGGACTAGGTATTTATTTACAGGTACATAACTCTATTGAGTCCCAATATTAAATCTGCTTCAACTAGGAGGGATTTGGTTTGAGTCTTCACTTTGCCAAGCTGTTTGTATTGCCTTTTAATTCTTTAATGCCCTCACATCCAGATCAGAAGCAGGGATCAGCATGAAGCAATACTTAACTTCTCTCCTTTCAAAACAACCATCCAGTCTGTTTCTCCCCATGGAGAAATCATCTGCACCTTGGCCATGCCAAAACTTCATAATAAAGAACAAAATTGGGCAACTAGGTCTATACTGTTTCTTTTCTTTCCAGAGTTCTCTGCATTATGTTAGACATCATTTCTGCATGCTTCCCTTTAAAAAGCTATATATTGATATCACCCTGTTTAAAAGTTATATGCTAACATTAAATCTTTGATCATATACCACTTTGAGAACTTACTGTGAAGTAGTGTTCATGTATATCTAAGATTCAGAATATGTACAGATACTTATAAGGAAGCAGGCTACAAGGGATTAATGAACTATTGAGGTGAAATGACTAGATATACTCCCCAAACACAGTGCAGATATGAAGTAAAACATTATTCCTACAGCTGGTCTAAAGACAAAGAACAAAGCAAGTAACACCCACAGACTTTGATGAGATGAGAGAAAAACAGTCTTGGAAATAAAAGCATTTGGGAAAAAAAAGTGTGAATACTTTGATTCAAGGTTCCGCAAAAAAAATATTTCATATTCTGGACAAGTTTACGTGTGTTTCAGCTTTCCCCTGCAGGAAGCTAAGCTTTATACCAGATAAATTAATTAATGCACAAGGAATGTTCAGGTAGTATCATCTACATATAGAAAGTCCTGCTAATTTTGCTGGACTGAGAAAAATATAGCTTTATCTCTCTGTTTCTTTTTGATTGACTTTGGAGCAAGTCAGTTAGTGCTGTTCAAATAATGAAAAGGTTTCTCTTTGAGTAATTAGAAAGTAGAACATTGCACAAATGTAGAAAAATCTCCCAGTTATATTTAATTTGGCTGTTAATGTTTTTCTTTTACATTTTCATGAATTTTTATTTTCTCTCACACTTCTCTGCAAAATTCTGATAAGATATCTAACTAAAGTGTGGATGAAGGCAATCAAATTCTCTCTCTTCTAATTTCTGCTAGCAAATGACACTTTGGGTTTATTCTAGTTCAGACTTTTGTTCCACTGTTGAATCCTTAACTTTTCCTTAATTTTTGTAGACACTTTTCCAACTTCAGACTGCTGAAAAATTCTAAATATATCTATTTAAAAAACAGAATGCTAATAATTTGATTTACTGGCATTTCACAACTTGCTGCCTCTGAGTGGTGTAGTTCACGTAAATTTTTGTCATAGACTCAAGCCAAGTTGTGTCTGTTTCCTGAGTAACAGCCATTACTGGCAAAAGATTGTCCTGCTCAGTGTAAGCAATGGCCTCCTTATATCATAACCATACTCTGATGCTATAAAACTCCACCTCCACACTGCATCAGCAGAACATATTCTCTTTCTGTCCTGGGCCTAGGTAATAACATTTTAAATTAGAGAACTTTAATTTAATCATTTAATTGTTGAAAGCTTTATTCAGCTCACTGACACCACTCCACAGATTTAGGAGGGAACTCACATATATAACTTCACTACATGAGAAAACAAAGAATGAAAGCATGTATCAAACATACATTTCAAATGTATCAAAATCATCCATCCATTTCTACAAATGGTGCTTAGTTTTTCAAAGTAAATATATTCAATATTCTCTATACTAAAAAAATACCGGAAGTAATAAGGCAATAGCATTATTCCTGGTCCTTATTAGTCCTGGTTTTCATGCTACAATCCTGGAACAGAACCAGACAACAAGCTATAAAATAGAAAGTTAATGCCAAAAGCAGTAGTCTCTCTTCCCATGGAAATACCATCTATATACTAAGAGTTCCCACGTAGATCACAAGTTGTACTAGAGCCCTGTCTGTTAAAATCCTGTCTTTCAAAAGAGAAGCTGAGAAAGCTTCATTTCGTAGCCCAGCACATAACGGACTAATGGAAAATGAAAAACCTCAAGTCATAGGATACAGTTTGGGACAAGATTCAGATATCTGTGAGACTCATGTTGGGCAGGTGTCTGAGTTCCCAGTGTAGCCAGGGCACACTTAGTCATTATAGCACAGTTCAACCACTGCCAAAATAAAGTGACATTTTAGATGCCCGGGAGTTCTCCAAGAAACCCTGTATCACATCTGACCATGAACTGATGCTGCAGATAGTTATGGGTTCCATCCTCATTAGATCCAGTCCACACAGCCCACTGATTCCTCAATAAACTTTTATGCAGGTATCCAACTAGAGGTATTTACTGTAGGATCATTTGGAGAGATTTGCAGGCTACATTGCTCTGCCGGGGCTAGATTCAAAAGCAGAGTCTCTAATGAGGTCTCACATAACCAGAGCACATGTAGATCTGTGGTACAGAAATTTAAATATAAATTTCTGATTATGAAGTAAAATATTACTCAATAAATATTTCATTTAACTACTAAGGTTAAATGAAGTCAGCTAAGTTCATTTAGGAAAATAATGAAATAACATTTGAGGAGAAAAATGTTTTCAGAAGGAACAGTTTTAGATGTGTTTATTTTGATATACCGATCTCTGTGACATGAACTATATCTACTTCACTCTTTGAGGGCTTCTGAAAAGCTCATTGGCTGCTAATGCAGCATCTCTTCACTTCCATAGCAGAAATCAGCCAATGCAGAAAAAGAAACTATTACAGAATTACAGAATAAACCACCAGTCCTTAGCCAATCAATGCAATTTTTAAGCAAAGACTTTAAGCAAAGACTATTGCAAGTCCAGATGAAAGGCCATCCAATCTGAACTGCTTCATGCTAAAAAAAAAAAGCAAATTCCAAAGAAACAGGTTAGAAAGAGTAATAGGGTAACAATTCTTTTTACAAACTCATTTAAGTAAGAGCAGTTTTCTGTATGTATTGGCCTCCAACAGAATCTCCTTGGCCTAGGTTAGGCACACAATTTGGGTCAAACTTTCAGGTGTTTTCTGTGCCTTTGAAGGTCTCCAAGAAAAGATCCTGCCTGCTCAAATCGGATACGTATCTGCAATCTGGAAGAATATCCCTTCAGATGTCTCCAAATACCTCTCTTCCTATATTGCTACAAAAGGAGCTTAATACTTTTTTTCTCTCATTGGACAGAGAAGTTTCTTCTTTGACAGATTTCCAGAAACGGTTCTATAAGCCACGGATAATGGAGCATCACAAAAGGTCCAGCTTACACAGCATAAGAGTTAAAGAGCACTGAGAACAAAAATAGCATTGTCAATTGCCCAACATCTGATGATTGCCTGGACCTTTGAACAAAACATTATGAACAAAAAGAGTCTGAGCTGACTTTAAAATTGTCTGGGATAGTATCACGCTATGAATTACAGCCCTTTCTCAGAAGTTTTGACACTTGGGTGGTGGATGATTTTGCCAAATCCCATAAAACTTAATGCTACTATTTMAAAAAATTCTGTCAGTCCTCTGAGCTATACAGATTTGGCAGCACAGTTTGGCAATCTGCACATTAGAAGTAGTTAAAAGTCAATTAATTTCTGGAACAAAATGAATGTACTGATTCAGTCCAGCTCTGGAGTGACCAATCCCTTGTATTTCAGTCTAGCTGTAGAGGACACAGAATTCCTGGGCTGCTGSGTATCAGCTGTAGGGAAACCTACATGTTTAATGTGTATATATATATATATATGTGTGTATATATATATAAAGTATCCAATTACTTTAAAACACTTGCTAAGTATGCTATAGGGATACATTTATGTGGGAAGGCAATTAGGCTTACTTGAGGTCAGAGACTGTTACCACTTCCAGGATGGTTGGTATGTATAGGATCTACTCCATGATCCCCTTCGCAACAGAATCTGCCTTCTTAGCACATAACTCTGCAGGTGTGCAGAGTTTGCTCAAGCTTTTAGTACTAATACACACCTCCATCCCAAAAGTTACCCACCTCCAAGGTACGACCACTTCTCACTGAGCATGCTCTCTAAATTTTCCAGTTGTCTCAAGAGGTTATTTTTTAATCAATCAATAACAAAAGTAAGCATGACTAGAGTCACTCAAGTTCCACCTAAATGTAAAAATAAATATATAAAAGGTGAACTGAGCAAAGAAGTTGAAGGGAAGAATCCACCATAACTTCTGGATGAGTCAACGGGTTGAACTCCYTTCCTCTCCCTGGGTCAGGACKCTGCCTGAGGAGACTCCTTGAGGTTCAGGATCTTCTAGGGTGGGTGATGACTGTGCATTTGTACGTCAGAGCTAGCTAAAATCTGCACACTGTAGTAGAGATTATCCTGTACAGATATCTGAAAACTGCTTGTAAACATTGCACTTGAATARATCAGGCTATTTGTGAACTCAACTACTTATTTGGAAGGCGATTGTTTGGAGTTGACAGATTGTGAATCTGGTGCTGCGAGAGTCAGGCCTTTAGTTACGACAGTGTGTGGTGTCCCTAYTAAGAGATGAGTCCAGCAGTCTCCATTCCCTCTAACCTTTGAGGATTATCTGGAACACAAGGGGATTGATTAATTTCTTATCAAATTTGCCCCACCTTCAAACTGCAACAATTTATTGGATACACCCACGTCTGTAGAGGGTCCAGCCTGTCCACAGACTTGTTGAAGGTCTGAACCAAGATTCTGCTCATTGTGTTCATTTCACAGTGAAGAAAARTCTGTATATTTTTAGTCACTGATTACATACCGGGCAAGTAGGAACTTTGCTCTCTGCCCTGAAGTCTGCCCTCAACACATATGTATAAACTCCATCATGATATAGCAAACATGATCATTTTTCAGAGTAAGAAGGCAGCTCAAACTCTAAGTTCACTTGGTCCGCCCGATCTCACCYGAGCCTCCCAACTAAGGTTTGAAGTAGTGTCAGATTGTGATATGAACTTTGATGTTGTGCTTATTGGACCGAGACCACTAGTTCAGTTTGGGAGGATCGCATCAAGGGACATCACATCGGGAAGCAAAACAATTGTCTGCAACTAGGCACAATATTTTAAGGGGAGAGGTAGTATACTATGAAACAAAAGAAAGTGAAGATAGGAAACAGTACATCTAGATACTTGGCCACTGTCACGGCCAATGTTGTCRTTCTGTGGGCTTCTGGAGGGCATTTACATGAAAGACATAGCTTGTAAAATGTTAAGGCAGCAAATCCCTTATCGCTGTATATTTTATCTTTATTTATAAGTTGCTATGAAGCCAATCATGGCTGTGTCAATTTGCACCACTGTTTCCTCACTAAACAGCAATAAAAGATGCAGAAGAGTACAGAATCCTAGTTTATAGGGAGTTAAATTATCACCTGATTTGCACAATCATATTAAAATGTATTGCTTTGTTTCCTTCTTCCTATTTCACTTATGCTGCTTTTGAACGGGCACATAGCTGTGAAGTATCCTTTTATCTGCATTCTGTGACAGGATGTATATTGCCAAATGTAGAATAAATTATTTATCTCAAAAAAAAAAAAAAGTTGGCCTCATTGTTTTTCCAGTATTTCATTATAAAGAAAATTCATAATTGTCTCACCTGAAACWGAAAATAGTGCTAGATGAACCTAGTGAGCACATTCACTGAAAGTCAGAATATTCCTATTTTCAAGGGTCATTTCATCATTTCTGAAGGTTTCTGGTGTCATTGTAGATCTTTAATTAACGGGGTTCTGATTAATTGTGTTGCTTCCTTAAGAAACTCTTCAATGACATTATATGGATGGAGGTTGAAAAGGATCAATAGAAGTAGCATTGGGATCTACACAGATTTCTGCAATCACTTTTTTTTCCCCTTTTATTTTTGCTAGAAATGGCAGAAAACTGGAAACTGTTGATGGGTGGTAAAGACTTAGGGTGGAGTTGTCAGAGTTAATCAGAAACATCCATGYGCCTTCACGGATTCATCCACCCTCAGGTCCCCTTCTCACGCACGTGCACACAAACACACATACACACACACACACACTGATCATATAGATACTCATATCTGCTGCTTGCACATGTGACAGTGATAAACAGGTTTCTGCTAGGAACAATTTAGCTGGTAATAAATCACTCTGGTAGAGGCTACTGTGCTGAGGTGAATAGCCATGATGCAAGGATATAATTGTGCATAATCAATGCAAACATGCTCTAGTGGAACGTGACAAAGTCTTACTTATAAACACTTAGCTAAAGCCTATATGTTACGGCACAAGCAATGTGATGGGGGTCTGCCAGGTAACACAACGGTATCTGGCTGGTGTCAYAACAAAGGGAAATGTGAGAGAAGCTTTTCATGACCGTGTGTTAGGAAAGAAATAAAAGAACAGACTTTGTGACCCCTAAGAAGCAGGCAGTTAACACTCCTCAGGATTCCCAACCATGGCAGAGGCCTGGAAAATACAAAGTACAATACAAACTACCAAGGGGTTACTAGAAATTATGACCAAACTCCCACCATATGGAGAAAGGCCTCCTAAAAGAACTAAGACTTTGGGTTTGAGTCATCTTTACTGCAGTGGCCCCAGCCAAAATCATATATTTTAAATGAGAAAATGCTGTTTTGTTATAATCATAAATTTCCCAGAGATACACACTCGTTTCAAGAAAACTTCCACTATTACAACTATCTCAACTCCTCAGTGAAATTGACGGGCGAAACCAGAATACTAGAAAAGATCCTACAGCATAACAAAATAGGYGGGTACTCTGCTTTGGAAGATGAAGCTCAAAATTTTGCCCTAATTAAATGAGATGAAGGAGAAAAAAACAWTCATGCTCCAGACAAGTACTCTAAATAACCAAGGTAATTATGGTCAGTCCATTATTCTCTTCTGTATAGACACTTATCTCAAAGGTGGCTTTAGCCCACCTAAAATTTGAACTGACCTTTCCAATTGGTTCTCTTTGCAATTAGCTTTCAAGGGCCTACAGAGCAACCAAGTGTCTTTGATTAAGGCCCATGAAGACACAAGATAAATTTAAGATATTCCTTTCTACAAAACTGCCTCAGCACATAGCRGATTGAGTGAATGCCAGATATGCACCCTCATGAAGGAGTATAATGCTCACCCAAAARGGTGGATGGTCCAACATCAAATCTCTTAAAACAAATTTTATGTTCTGATCTCTGTGTTAAATATACTGGATGAATCTCCTTACAACTGGTCTACAGTAACATTACCCCTTTGCCTTTTTTTATTATTATTTTATATATACATATATATRTATTTATTATTATTTTTACTTTTATTTGTGGGTTTCATCGAGAACAGATCATGAACATTTTTGAAAATCTCAAGAAAAAAGAATGTTGATGGAACAGGAAAGCCATCTTTTGCTCAGTTCTATTCATAACAAAGCAAACACCTCCTTTTTTCTTTCTGTAAGATAAAAAGGTATTAAAAGTGCTGTTCTGGTACAAAATGCTGTATAGATCTATCTTATAAATAAATAAATAAATAAATAAACTCATGCTATGATCTACAATTGGCAAATTGCCCTATTAGTGTACATTCAAGTAGAGGGGTTGAAAGGTGCAAATTGGAAGGCGACTTGCTCCCAAGAATCAATAGGTCCAGAAGAGTCTATTATAATAACATCATGTCCCCGAGAGGGCATCAGGGATAAGTATGTTATTGTTAAATTAGGTGGCGCCATCTTTGCAAGGAAAACAGAAATGTAATGTTTGCTAATTGAACTATAAAAATAATAATTACTTTTGATGTAAGGGAAGGCAAAGTCACTCAGCAATGGCTCTGATCGTATAAATTGAAGCTGTTATCATCAGAGACGAAACGAAATGAGACGGGAGCTTCTCAAATTACATTCGGATGATACCAAAAGTAAGGAAGGCTTTGAGTGTTTTCAGTACGTGTTAGAGCCCTTCTCTCCCCACTCCCTCGCCAGGCAGCCACATGCTGTTTACTGCAACAGTATTTCCTTCACAGTAGTGTGAATTTCTTTAACCTGTTCCATGCCAAGTCCAAAATTTTCCTGCTAAAAATGAAGTTTATGAACAAGTATTAATTTAGGGGAACACTATTTCTGCTATGTTGGCTCTGGTTGCTTTCTGACTTAAGTTTTATTTAAGGAATGTTGCCATAATTCCAATGTCTGGGAAAAGAACAGGGTTATTTMTTCAGCATGGACAGTCCTACTTTCAGTTCTTGATGCCATTAAAATTCAACCCTTGGGGAAATAAGGTGCCCATCTACATAGGACAACCAAGAATTGTCAAATACATATGGGGATCAGAAAGATAATTTGAAAATGCAGATAGGATGCCAGCCTGGTATCTTCCAAAACTGAGGCGCTATAGATATGAATCGAAGATTAGTGACAATTCTGAACTCATCGTGCAGAGGTTACTGATGGCGATGTAAATATTCTCTTTAAGAGCATTGTTTGAACTACATTATACAACATATATAGGAGATTTCACGGATCTTAAAAGAAGGCCGTAACAGAACAATGTCCAAATAATTTTCTAGGAATCCTTAATGCCTTGTAAAGGTAAAGCACATACAAAAATTTCCAGAAGTGAAACAATGTTAAGTATAGTCCTCCTAGACTCCTAACACTTTGCTGAACAAGTTATTCCAGGTATTCTGTGGCAAATAAAGACTCTTAAACTTCAGACATCTTCCATCACAGAAACGACAAAAAAGCTTCTCAGATCAACAGGCTGGTTAGTGAAGATATCCCATACAACCAAGTAACAAAATAGAATTCAAAAGAAACACTCTTTTCTACCACGTTTGGCTGAAAATGAAGGTTTGTGTCTGCGTGTGCATGTGTGTGTTTATATGAAGACAAGATTGTGAGAAAAAAAAATGTACCAATGTTCTATCGGCTCAAATATTTGCCTTGTAGCATGAAATTTCCAAGTTCAAACCCTAGCTTAACTGATCATTTAATTTGCACATCCACATCTATACACATATGCACACATACCCACTGGAACATCCATAATAAGATGGACTGAAAGTTTATTACTTTAAAATAATACATTTCCTGCAAATTAGAGCACTCCTTTGGGAAAGTACATTCAAAACAGCAGTCTGAATATATGTCCTAGCTAGTGCTAATCTGGATTCTTAATTCTGACCAAAAATTATCTTGGGAATGAATTTTTTTTTTTTTTTTAGGTGAGAGCTTAACTAAAACCTGCATATTCTCATGTTAAGTTTTAGTTTTGACCAATTAGTATATTCTGATTAAAAACTAATTAGTATACAGAAATAATTCTAAATAATTGTAGTCAGGAGGGTGTTAAACTAATTAAAAAAAAAGTGAAAAGCAGGAACAAACATGTACTCACTTAGAACAAAATCAGAATGTTGAGAACCAAATTAATCAAGACACTGAAGGACATGAGGAGAAGAAATTATTTAATTGCCTGTACACCACTGCTTGGAGCCTGGATAATAAACACAGGGAATTGGAATTGCTCATTTATGAGCATAAATTTGACCTAGTTGGTATTACTGAAACCTAGTGGGAAGACTTGCATGACTAGAATTTTAAAATCAGTGGATATAATCTTTTTTCAAAAGGATACAGCGGCCAAGGGATAAAGGAGCATGGCACCCCAACTTAAAAAYTGAAATTCTAATCCACTAGTAGACATGATTCAATGTTCCAATATGGACAGAAAAAAAGAAAAGTCAGTGACTGTTCATCATGCCAGATTATTTTTTGAAGGAAATATTCACATCAGCAAACCTTAAACCATGTCATCTAAGCTACTAGACAGACAACTCTGGAAGACGTATTTGTCTTATGTTACAACATTTACTTCAGGACAGAATGAAGTTGCCTAGCTGTCCCTTTGGACTGCTGTGACAGTTTTTACTAGGAACACAATTCTCAAAATAGGATAATGACAGCAGTTGCGTAAAATTAAGAATTTCATATGGCGCACAAGATAAAAAGTCCCAGTTTTTAAAAAAATAAAATCATCAGGTTTCAATTGTCAGAATTATTCCTAATGTGAAAGCGTTTTCCAACTACATTGTGAGTCAAAGGAATCTTAAGAGTGACACTAATCCTTTGGGGCTGAAAGTATCAGGACTTCCAGTAATAATGAAAAAATAAAAGTATTCAATAAATGTTCAGTAAAAAGTAAAGAAGAATCACAAAGTTGAGTTAAAGATTGACTTTATGGCTAGATTCAAGGAACTTTTTTTAAAAAAAAAAAATCTCTAAGTCTAAAATTGTTAGCTTTATCCTAGAGATGTCTCCAGCTGTGATTCACTAGGTTTTAAGACCAGAATGAGTCACCCATTGGACACACTGTGTCTGATTGCACTGATTGCAAAGACCTGTGAGACAACTAGCTTTGGCTAAGTCAGCTTTTAAAAGTTACTCGAGATGTATTTTTTCTTTAAAGTCTCATGTTTAAATGAGGAAGCAGAGKTTTTTTTGATACAAGATATTTCAGTTTAGTTAGGGGATGTATGAGAGCCTCAAGAAAATACTCAAGGTATTTTTGATCCCCCTAATACCTCACCTATTCTCCATAAATATCTTTATTTCTCCACCAAATATTGCTGAAACCAAAGGTAATTATACCTGGAAATACTTCATCTTAGTACTTGGGGTATTTGAATTTAGATAAGTCTAAGCCATTTAGGCAAGCATTCTTGTTTGTTCTATAAACACAGTCTCTAACCATTCAACTAATTTACCAYGCATTGTTCTGGATGCTCCCTCCTTTAGAATTTTCTAAATGAAAACAAGAAGGTTTCAGGTTGTTCCTCTTACCTACATTAGTACACTCAATTTAAACGAATATTGACTAAATGAATTCATAGAGTTTGTTTTATCAGCCACTCTCATTGCAACAGTCTTGACTTCAGAGCTAGTTATATGTCTGCTTCTCTGGRAATGAACATACCATGAAACAGAATGTGAGACAAAAATACTTGTGATGAGATCTGTTTTGCCCATATAACTCAGTGCCAGTGGCGTAACAACTTCGGTTCAGATGCAGGTTAACTGCATCAATCCATCAATCCTCATTCTTGGCAGGGATCCTAGGGTGCAAACTCATCCTATGATAATCCTATGATAATCCCACCAATCTACAGAGGTATAGGGTGTATAGCAGGAATTTAGGCAGGGATCCTAGGGTGCAAACTCATCCTATGATAATCCTATGATAATCCCAACAACCTATGGGGGGTATACGGTGTATAGCAGGAATTTAGGGACAATCTGGAAGACTTTATCATTGCACTGTTCCAACCTACCTTTCCTTACCAAGAAACACTATGAGCTGCCATAACACTGTTCCCAAAAGAGGAAGATTTTCTCTAAAAAGAAAAAATAATTCACATTTTACCCTTTAGGGGAATGTAACAACCACCTCTAATTGTCAGTGGCAAGACCTGTTATCCCATTGTAAAGGCCTTGGTTAAATGCCCAGAAGAGATGAGTTCAGTCACAGTCTCAGTCTCAGCCAAGCCAGAAGACAGCAAGGGGTACCCCTCAATCATCTGATCCTCCCCYTCACTCTAAAGATCATTTGTCCTATAAGCACCAACTTTGCTAATATTTTATTATTATTATATGTATTATTAATATGCAATTATAATATATGCAATAATATTATTTATTATAAATAATCAAATAATAATAAACTTGTTATTGTTGTTATTGTCATGGTGATATTCGCTCAAAAGTATCCCTTGTGCAAATCAGCACCCAAACAACTTTCTATAAGCAAAGAATTAGGTGAGGGTGAGTTTGTTATCACCTGGTATTTTGAGAATGGATTAATGGACTTTTTATAAGAGAAAAYGCTGAAATGGGCATTTTCTTTCATTTGAGGTGTCATAACACCTGCTTGTCTCTCCCTGTGTACCACTCTCTAATTCAGATTCTCAGATATTTTATTTGGAGTAAGTTCACGTTACAGCTTTCTTAACCTATACTCGTTGCCTTTCCTCCTGTCTGCAGGACATCATTTATTTCTCAGTATTCTGTATTTTTCATCAGATTTGACTGAAATTGGCTGGAGCATTCACTGATATTGAAGAGATGTGGACCGATTCAGCATTACACAAATAGTGTGGCCATTTAAGGCTTCATGCCTTAGGAAAGAAGCAAGGAATGAGTTTATTTGACGGAGCAAGAAGAAGAAAAATCAGATAAAAACAAAAACATAGGTATTCATAGTTGGGTTCACAGTATTTTATGTTATTTTCCTCTTCCAGAGATTATTCYAATATTTGTGACTCAACAGGAATTTTTCCACTAGCTTAAAAGCAGTTTGAAGAAGGTTTTTAACAAAAAGCAGTGAAGAGTGTGGAAGTTCAAATTGCAAAATATAATGATGTTAACTCACTGCAGGTGCTGGATAAACACTCTGGATAAAAAAACACCAATGTTCTTATTTTTCCTGCTGTGGATTTGTCATCCTGGACCTAACAACATGTTAAATCAGCATACAATGGCATCAGATAGTGACTCAAAAAATGAYGCAGCAGCACAATGCAAGAGAGGGATAATTAGCATGTGGCTCTATTCAGTGATGAAGTGGCACTACAGTTCTCCAAGGTTGAGAGCCACTGCTGTAGATATTCTCTAACACAAGAGACACTTCTCAGTTTCACCTGCAGCAACGTTTTCTTGGAATTACTCAAGGCCTCACTTGCAAAAACATCTGTTTGTCCAATGTGCCAAAATTATTGCTTCAGGGTTCTAGCACCTGAGAATCACTGATTAGGGGAAAAAAAAAGAAAAAAAAAACAAACTAGCAAACCAAACTAGTTTTGAACAGTTGATTTTCTATTATGGAAAGGAAGGAAAGATGATGAGATMGTGACAACTGGAGAAGGAGCAGGGACAGGTGGTTGGTGGGGCAGTACATAAAGGACGAAAAAAAGTGTTCTAAATGCTTTATTTTTTATACAGTTCAAGGTGAAGACATTTAAGAGATGGAGTTTTGCTACTGCCTTCCAATGTAATGTAGTTGGCTACTTTTTAAAAAGTCTGTTGTGATATTAGAAATWTATATGTACACACAAACTGCTACGGGATAGATTTGTAAGTATATTTAACAAGAAATTACATGCTCTAGGGTGCCTGCTGGAACAGGGGCGTTGGACTGGATGATSTCYGGAGGTCCCTTCCAACCTCAACCATTCTGTGATTCTGTGCCATTCTGAATCAGAAATAACTATTTCCCCTCGCCCCWTACAGAGACAGTCCTGTTTGTTAGTTCCAGAGAGAGGCACGGCTGTAACAGTAGTCCATCAGGGCACTTCCAGTTTAACAACTCTGTCTTCCTTAATAAAGTTCAAATACCTGTCCTTGATGGCTGCTGTTCACAAACTTTTGGGTGCGTGGCCAGAATACAGTCAACAGACTTAAACATAAATTCCTACGCACTTTTGTAGCAAATCTGTAGCAGTTTTGGCCTTCAAAGTCATCTCTATTTCGTACCATATCCACTGAGGATGTCCTACTGTGAGCAGAGATGCCGCTGCTGTTTTGAAGACCAGCGTCTGCTCCTCTATTACGTGTCCTGTAGGTGAACGCTCTTCAGCTTGGCACACCACTGCCAATATCACAGCAACAAGCTAAGGTGAGATAGCTTATAAGTCAATCACTCYGTGTGTGTGGAAGAAGGTAGCTGTCTGTCCATCTCTTTTAGTAAATATTAGGTAAATTAACTTGCTTTCTGGTAGCCTCTTCCTAAATAAATAAATATGTATGATCACAGTTTAGTGTTTCTATGTCTTTCCTGCTGCTCCTCTCTCAGTCCTTCAAATTCTTTCCAAAATTGCTGGTCAGTTAAAACCCCAATTGGCAGAATAGCATCAGACATAATTCCGTTTCTGTGAAGTGCAAGTATACTGCGAAATAACATTTTTTAAAAATTTATCCAATAAAAGGACTTTTTTTTTTTTTACTCCAGGACAAATAATATTATTTTTGCAACAGTTATTTTTAAAGGGTATCTTGAATTTTTATTGCAGAATTTCTCTCAATATCTCCAGCTGCAATTAGAGCTAATCATCCCCTACTCCTGGTAAAATAACCGAGCAAAATTCTATTACCTTTCCAGCCAAAAAGGGTTTCTGTCTGCCAGCTCCTTCACACTAATGCTTTCATCCTTGTAAATGAAATGGAATCTATATAAATATAGCAGAAATCTGAAGGAAATTTCTTTTGGAAATTAGGGATGGTCAGAAGCATTTCCATAACATTTGGGGCATGTCTGGCTGGGTGGAGGTCCTCTCAACCCTTTTAGGATGTAAATCACTAGGGTGGGTACAGAAACCGTAGAGCTGTATAAACACAGTGCGGTAATCAAGGTCCTATGTTGCTTTCTGAATACGGAGCTATTGCAGCGATGGAGCTTTGGGATCAAATCTGGCTCAGAGCCATCAGCTGGGAGCGCTGCAAGACCTGCTCTTTGGGGTTGTTTTCATGAGAATGTGCACGAAAGTTAAGGTGAATTAACTAAGTATGTGAAGCTAAAGCATATAAATCATGTTAAAGACTTGCTTGGCTTTGAGAAGATGCTTCAATTCATGTGAAGTCTGGAGAGCTTCCATCCCCAGTGGTATCTGAACCTTGTTAATAAGAGGTTCTTTTAGCACRGCAGCACCTTTCAAACTTCTCTCCATGTCTCCCTGCCAGTTCAGTTCAACACAGACCGCAGCAATTGTTAAAACCACTAAAATGTCTGATGAATATCACAGCTGAGTGATAYATCCTAGTTTGAATCTTTCCATTTCCTTTAATCTCTCTTATAGCCTTTTGATTTCTAGGCAATGCCATTGTTTTGAAATCAAATAAAGCCAAGTAGAAAAGTTAAAATACCCTTGCAAAATGGTTGGATTAGGTTCTTATTTTAAATTTACCAGCAACATCCTACAAGTTTACACTACAGAAGTGTATATTTCTGGGCACCTCCAGGAATGGAGTTGCAAACTTATCTAAACAGAAGATGTTAGACACTGCCCAAGACAGGACTAGATAATCCTTGCCTTTAACCCAGTTTGCAAATTCCATGTCGCTAAAAGCTTGAAAACTACCTTAAGCATCCAACAAATCACTTTAATGGTTTTCTTCCCCTCGACATACATTATCTTTCCTGAACATAAATATCCRCTGTTGTACAATTCTTATATAGGTTAGAATAAAAATCCACAGAGCTGTCTCTGTGTCCTTTATAAATCCTCACTTWAAAATCTATCTTTTCTGTGATGCCTACAAATCACTGCCATCTAGTATTGTTTAGAGATCAATAAAGATGTAGCGTTCAAGAAGTTACTGTTTGTCAGCTGAGCAAAGTAACTGTTTGTTCATACGCTGTTGTCAGCCTACTCCAATACTTAGCTTTTGTTGTAACGTTCTCTCACTAGACTTCATCTGACCCTTTATTTACCTGTCTGAGATTTAAGGATTTATAAGGGCAGCAATTTTTTTATTATTACTATTATTTAYTGCTTTGATATTTCATGTGCTTCACATCATCAGCAAGCTGAAGAAATTTCCTAGTAATGCAAAATTAAGTGGGAATGCCAATGGATTGAAGGTTGTATGCAGAAAGACTAAGAGCAGGTAATTCTACAGAAAGCTGCAAACTCCTTGTTTTAGTAATGTCTAAAAAGATAGAAAGACTTGCTTGTCTCACCWGATTAAAGCTTGACTTTGAAACATCCATACAACGTGGCCGTGGAAAAATAAAATGCAGTCCTAACAGGTGTGAAATGAGTTGTCTACAGTAGTGACAAGGAAAAGCTAATGTTGCTATACAAGACATTTAGGTGTTCTCTGCTAGCATRCTGAATTCTACTCTGGCCTCTTTTGCTCAAGAAAAGACTTGTCTATATGAATATAGTGAAAAGAGGATCATAAAAAAGAATCAAAAGGAGGGAGAGATCCTTAGAGAAAAGAAATAAAACCTCTGGAACAACAGCAACAAAGCACTAATCGGGATCAATATATGTTCTGCATCTCTACAGGATTAAAAATCAACATGTTAATCTCATTCTGGGCATTCAGTCCCCAGGTAGGTACTTCAGCACGAAAAAAATATTCATCCTCCTACAGGATGCCTTGGAGTCTACAGRGCTGATGGTTCTTCAGCAGACACAGCCCAAATATCTTTATCCTTTGACCTGGCCGCTGCTTTCTTCCCTTTCAAAAGACCATGCAGCACGGTTGAATGTTGTTGAGTAACTACAATATTAATCTTTCAGAAAAAAAAAAAAAAGTCTGTTCACCATGTGGAGAACAAAATATACATACAAACCAGATGGTCCTCCAGGGAAACCAATTAAATTACACCAGTGTCAGACCAGGTGAAGACATTTGGGGACCCTGTGCTCCTCTCTGTATGCAAGAGTATTGCTAAGACGGACTAAAGGGAAAGTGGTGAATATGAATCCTATGACATAAATCCTAGAAGCCAGGGCCCTAATCATAAACTGACATTTCCTGTGCCTTAATCGAGCCGATAACTCAGCTCCTGGAGGACTCTCCTGAGGTGTGAGGCTCCTCTTCTCTGCAGCTGTGACACTGTTAATAGCCAYGCAGCTAATCCTTTCTTGGACTATGACAGCACAGACCCTGCCTTCACCCTGTCCTGCTTCTTCCTTTGTCTTTTTTAATTAATAATCATCAGAATGTGTCTGCATGGTTCCCCCTCCCCGGCGTTTGCCACTCTGTCCCAACACCCACACTATCTCAGTAAGGGGGAGAAAAAGGAAGAAAGCAAGCAGGGGAAAGATGCCAGCTTGAAATTAACAGAGACAATTGCAGTTGACATAATGATACCACATAATCCTAGCAATTAAGTCACAGAGCAGCACAGTAAGTTCATTCTCAATGCTCGTGGCGTTACTTCCCTCTTCCCCTCCCCGACTTCAGCTGAACACAGGAAACAAGGGATTACAAAAGCCGTCGTTCTCTTTAAGAAGTGCGTTTCTAAAGACTTTTGCTGCCGTRGCTGTCATGCAGGAGCGTGTTAGCGAGATGCAGCCATCCATCCATTCAGCGCACAGGCTGCCAGCGGATGGCTCTGCGTAGGGGTGGCACTCGGGCTCCCCCGGGGCAGGGCTGGGGCTGAGGCTGCACACAGCTGTGCCATCTGCTCCCATAGTACCACATTACTCTCCCAACTCGTCGACAAAGGCTCTTGAGTGATCTTTCATCAGAATGACTTCGCAGCATTAAAAATGCATTTCCATACATAGCTCGTTTAAATATTTAACCCTCTTTTGGCTTTGAGAGATTGATTCAGATCTGTGGTGTTTGTATGTGTAGGAAACATGATTTTCATACGCATTAGTTCATGAAGACATGGGAATGCACACAGCGAGTTGTGATAAATGGTCCTAAATGGACCATAAAACTTGGGGACTGAATGGAGACAACTGGTCTTCTATCTCCGACTCTCCTCAGCATGAACTTCATCATCAAAAGAGGGAWGAGTTGGACTAAATAAGCCAAACACACCATGAACTGGTATCCAATTAGTTTTAAATGGGAATTGTGTCATGCTCATTTGCCTGCCTCTCTCTTTTAGCATTTCTCCCTCGTCCTGATTTTCAGCAAATCTGCCATGTCAGTTCAAGCAGTGAAGTTTTATTAATACTTTTTTATTACTTCTTTTTTTTTTTTTTGAAGTGCTTTCCTGCAACGAAGTTTTTTCTATGGCAATTTCCTTTCTGACATATTTAGCCAGCAGAAGTGTACGCTGTTCTAAAACTGTCAGGCCTTATTATGGCATGGAGGACCTGACACACACAGAGCTGTCAGTTCTGCTATCACCACAGAATTGTGGTTTGGATGCTGTGTGTAATGCTAAGGCCTCTCCCACTTGTTGATAATCGAGGATGAGGAGGGCAAATCGCTCAAAATGTTCCATTGGCTCTTCAGCAAACAAGTGCTAATAGCTCATATCGAAGAGTAAATCAAGGGACAGCAAGGAGTGGAAGACCCATGGGGGAAGGAAAGGTCATGGGGAAGTGGGCTGGATTTCATATAATCTGTATGTAAAGTAGGTAATTCACCTCCCCAAACAGGAAAGTAAAGAAGTTGAAGAAAAAAAAAGAAATAAAAAACAGTTACGATAATTGAAAAGTAGGAATGATTTTCTTTCCAAACAGGATGGTGATAGAGAGAAAGCCAGGGTTCACTTCCTTTCTTCTTCTTCCTTTAGAAACAAAACAAAAAAGCTAAAAGATATGACACATGGGACAAATCGCTCAGTCTGGGAAAYAAAATAGATAGGAATTTACAGGTGAAGATCCAATGTCTGAAGGTTGCTGTGGTTGTGCTTCTGACAGGAGTGGTAGACCTAATCAACAGAACGTACATCCTTCAATTAGTACAAGCTGAGCTACTCTTCCTATATATATATGTATTCTTTCCTCCTATACCCATACACACAGAGGTATGTATGATCTTGATGATCTATCTGCACAAAGCATTACGAGTTTGGCTGCCACGATTATCAAGTATCAGCCAGAGCCTGGTGGCTTCCATCAAACTTTGTTCAGTGASAYATGCAGCRTAGCACCCAGCTGCAAGGRGTTGGGAGGCATTTGTGCAAGGCARAGGTCTGTGGACCAGCACTGATTTTTAAATAGTATTAAGGCAGAATCTGATGGAAGTATTGAGACTATCTGACCTATAGTCTTTGTACTTCATCAAATAGATACTACTATAGATTACTATATATTTACATCTCTGTTTACAAATAGGAAGTGTTAGGAGTTTCCTTACAATATTTTMTGCCATGTTTTAATTTCATTTTTGTTCCTATGTATTTTTTCTYTTCTTTCATTCATCCATTCCTTATACTGTATAAATGCTAATAATAATAAATCAATTTAATAACAGCAGTCTTTGCATAGCACTCAAGCTCATTCACTCGAGGGCACCTAACTCTTCATGTCCTCAACTTGCAGCTTCTTTATCACACCTGAACCATCCTCATAAACCACATCTTCCTCAGACCTTGTTACAGCAAGCAAGTCCAACCTCAYGGAAATGAACTGAGAAAAATCCAACCTTCAATTATGTTATCTCTTTATATTAAAATTGCCCTTCCTTTTTGCTAAGGGGACCAAAACAAGGTTCTCTTGTCTTTCCAGTCAGGGTCTCGATTTTATTGTTATTYGTTTAAGCTAGAAAAATAGCCTTTCAGTAATTACAGGAATTCTTTGAAAGCATCTTTCTTTGACCAAATTTCTGACATGAATCTGTTCAAGTTAATTCATATAACTCATGTGACTACAGTGACTTTACTATGGGACAGAAGAGTACAGAATGCATTTTTTTCCTGCATCTTTTGTCAGGTTTTAATTCTGGCTTAATGKCTTGATTTTAATTAATTTAAACCACCTGTATGGTGTTAAGCCGTAGCTTTACCTACAAGGGCAGGCTGCCTGAAAAGCACACTTAGTGTCTCACTAGCACTAGCCTCTTTTATAGAACTTGAAGGYTTCTACCATGCAGAAAAATCAGTCAAAAAGTTCATGTAAAAGAAGACCTCAGGGAGGTCTTTAGGACAGATGAGGGTGAAAGTGTATGGGAACTACAACTCAAGCAGTACACTACCACAGTGAAAATCACCTGCTGCAGAGAATGGTCCCACCATTTCTTCAAATTGGAGGTATCTAATGCCACAGTGAACTATGGCCAGCGTRGACAGTGATGTTTGAAAATCAAAGGACTGAGAGAAAAAAGGAAAATGAAAATTATGCAACATATACTGGAGTAGCTGCAGCACCCTCACCCTAAAGGGAAAAGACTTCTTAAAATTATTTATATATATTATACATATAATATACCTGTGGTATAAAGGGTGAAAACTTCCAACCGACAAATATCTTCCACATCTGTGGTTCTTAATTCATTTTGCCTGATGGGTCATATTCCAACTAAGACTCTCTGACCCTGGCATTATAATTTGCTTGCCTTTGAACTTCTCTAAGGATGTTCTCTTGTTCCACTGAGTTCCTGAATGTTTTGTTTGTTACTTTATTTCTAACAATAAAGGAAAAATATTTAAAGAAATGAATTACTGCTTCTTACTGTAGATCACATTTTTGAAATATCTGGTAGGCATTATTGACCTTATTTAGGTGTCTGAAAGTTAGATGTGTAAGTGTGAGCTGGCAATCTAGGGCAATCTCCAGTTGTACTCAACGAGGAAAAAAACAAGCACTTCTAAAGGGAAACAG
This sequence comes from Eudromia elegans, assembly GCA_003342815.1. NCBI lineage: Eukaryota > Metazoa > Chordata > Aves > Tinamiformes > Tinamidae > Eudromia > Eudromia elegans. The sequence continues at coordinate 734,179 of PTEX01000136.1, forward strand.
TAGCTGGATACATGTGATAGCTGTAAGCTACCCACCTCAAAGCGCTATTCAAAGTTCTGTAAGTTCTCTCTGTGAGAGAGAATTCAGGCACTGAAATAGTGACGGAATCAAATCAGGTTCCTTGAACCCTGCATCTGTATCACAGCCATTACAGCAGGCAGSCTTATAACTACTTAGTAGAAAGGAATGTGTTGCTAAACACTTTAACACAGACATATGTGATGCTCAACTAAAAAGATATAGGTATGCTCAAGAATGAGGATCTGGAGCAAAAGACTCAATTCCTTAATCAGGTGTAAGGAATCTGTCCGTGTGGTTAATTGTGTACATTCGTATATGTCTTACCTGCAATATTTGAGTGTATCAGATACTTCATAATATGTGCACATATATCTACTCCATCAAGGATGCAGTCAGGTTTCTTGTTTAAATGGTATATATCACTACAGCATCCAGGAATACAATCAAATGGGAAGTGATCTTTTTCACAGGAAACATTCCCTTCTTGTCTCAGAAAACTAAGGTAGAAAATGTCTTCCGCAAACCAGTGATGAATAATCATAAAACAAGCAAGCAAAAAAACAGCTGGGAAATCTCAGATTCGCTAGGTCAGCTGCACTTACTGGTCCTGCTAGAAGGCTCTTCCAGAATACTTCTAATTTCCTTTTAATCTCCTTTAACTTCCAGCAGGAACATTCAGCTATTTGCATTAAATGTATTAGTTTACATTAGGTTTATGGCAGTGAACTACAACAGTGTTTAGTTTTTCATAGAAAACAGTCGCATTTCCTCTCTGCCTTCCTTTTGCTGATCTAAAAAAAGTCAAATTTATTTCATAAAATAAGCTATTTCCTGGATCATTCCAGGAGCTCTTCAGCAGTTTGTTCCTACCTAATGTTTATCCTCCTTGGACAAAGCCGGTCACCTCTCTAGGCACCTCTCTAAACTTCTATATATGTTACATTAACATACACTTATCTTAGCACTGATTTCACTTTTTGGGTTACAAAAGTGTCAGCTTAAACTCTCCTTTCCTCTTTTCAAGCATGAATGCCTGTAAGTGTCTTGGGATTGTCACATACATCTTCTCAACCACTGGAGGGATGAAGCTTTAGATTCTAACAGTTCCTCACTCTTGCCTAAAGTAATTCTATTTCTAGCATTTCTACCAAGCCAGGGTGTCATTTCTGGAAAACTGCTGAGATCTCAGTGAGGAAAGTAAGTTTATTGGGAGTCTGGGCTAAAGTTTTAGGATTTGACAGAAAGACTTTTAAAGAGTTTCAATAATTCAGTTTGGGTACTTAGAGAACTTGAGTTGAGAATCAGCAGAATTCGGACTGGACTACCAGCACCACGGCACTACCAGCAGTGTTGAAGCTAGGACAAAGTTTCTGAGGTCACCTAAAACATGAAATCTGACACCAAAACGGTTATTACATTCTTTTGAATATTTGGAGACTCATGTGAGCAGAAATAACATCCTCCTGCCCTGTAACGAGGAGCACTTTCTGTAAGTAGTAAAAAACATTGCTTTAATAATATTTAAATTTCACTTTAGAAAAGATAGATTTTGACTCCCTTGTTAGYAAGTAGCAACTAGAAGACTTGCAGTAGAATAAAGAGAAAAGGTGATAAAAAAAGCTCTTAAAAGATTTTTTTGTGCCTTAGACTACCTTGAAATCTTGACAGGCCTTCTCCACTCCTGACTGCACAGGGATGGAACACCTTAACACTACACGAAACCCTACATGAAACCCTACACATGCTGCATTTTTGCAGTGGATGTCTGCTATTTCCAGGGACCTGACTGAATTTCCACAGGATGCCTAGCAGGTCATTTCAGTTGTCAGCTTCAAGTTGGTAATGAGGATTTATCAGTTCCTTGTGCACATTCACAGCTGATCTCTCACCAGTGTACTTCTATAAATACTGCTTATTTATCTGGACGCATTGTGAATTAACAGCTCATTTTATTTCAGTGTATTTGTATTTAGTTAGTTAGTTAGTTTACACAGGCAGGTTAAATAACCAGACTAGTGTTTATAACTCTGTCCTCTCAAATGACACTGTGAATGGAGACCTCAGCATAGCCAACGCTTCCATTGACGTCAACAGCGATAATTGCATTAATAGCGAGTCACGACAGTCTCATCGGAAATTTGCTCAGGAAATATAGTATGGGAGCTGAGAGCCATTGTTTYATAAAAAATAAAGAAACCTATAATTTTACTGAAAGCAGAAGGGCACAAAAATTATATTGTTTTGAAACTACTCGAAATAATAGCCATCGTGTCACCAGGCTTGTCAACCTTTATGTCAGCCAAAGAAAGCTGCAAAGAAAAAAATCTGTAAGTGCTCAGACAATTATAACGTTGGGAGTTTGGAGGTTACACAGGGTCTTAGGAAGAATCTTAAAGCTGCTGTGTTTTTGTAACACTTCTCCCAACTAAGTTTAAATTCAGAGSATGGGTAGGGAGGTAGTCAGAAGACTGGTAAAAATACCAAGTACGAGGGTAAAGATTAATCCTTGTATATACACATCTTAACTGGGAATCATTTTGGTAGTAGGCAAATTAAGAAGCAAACTACTGTTGRGTAAACAGAAAAGAAAGATCTACAACTGAAAAGAAAACTCATTTGGACTGTTCTTCTCAGGACTGCCATCTTGTTTACAGTGGATCTCATCGGAAAAAAGTTCCATGTGCAGCAATGTCACTACTGCAGGCTGCTGGCATGTGTGTCAYCACCTGTGCCAGTAGAGACATTTCATACATGGGAGCAGCTGGTGCAGCTGTATACAACRGACACTACTCAAGATGCTCTTCTTTTTAGAGTGACATGTTCCAGTTAGAAGGTAACAAATCTGGCCACAGAATGTCTTGCAAACTTCCTTTTGGACAGCAAAAAAATATGTATTGATCTATTATACCGATGCATACACACTAGCACATCCCAAAGCTTTAGTAACATTTACACACCCAGGAAATCTGCACAAAACTGAATGATGGCTGCCATGGMACTGTTGCACTGACACAAATCTACAGCAGCACCAACAGTAATTGTGACAWGTCATTCTCAGCCCTTGCTGTTAGAGCTGTGTCACCGTATATGCTGAAACCACCCCCAGGCTACCGCGGCTCCATGAATTGCTGCTAATTCCATTTTGTACTGTAATGATACTGAGACAAATGTAATCACTTCAGAGGCCAAGGATGACAAAACTTTATTTAACCTAGAGGCACAGAGATCTGCATGTCTCAACCTCTAGCTCTCAAAAGAAGCCACACTGCTTTTTGCCAGCTTTGATGCATCCATCTGCCTGCATGAATTGCTTTTGGTGTGCAAACACGAATTAGCACCCAAGGGTCCACACTTTCCTACTGCCCTCTCATCAGTGATGGTCAGTKTTTGATACTTGAGAGCAATAGACTCTGACATGCAGCCAGAAGAACCAATTGTTCAGTATTATACTTCAGGGAAAAAGGGGTGAGAATGCCTTTCATCTTTCTTAAACAATTCATGCCCTGAAGCAGGAGGGCTGAGGCCTCCTGTTGTTTTATCCTTGCTGGTGTCACTCATTCATAACTACTGGATTTTTCATGATGCTTCACCGTGTGAGATTATACTTTGGCTTCCTAGAACACATAGCCTATTCTGGCACAGCCAAGTGTTTACTTTGAGCACCTGGGGAACAGCACTACAGCAGAAGACCAAGGCGCTCAGGTATTGATCCAAATACCTCCTCTTCCTTCACACATAAATAACATACACATCACATGCATCACATCATTGACATTTCTCATTCAGGTTAAACAGAGAAAGTTTTATTCAATCTTACTCCATATGTTAAATTTCATGTACTGCTTAGTTCACCTTTTATGTTAGATACTGGTAAATTCACCCATTCTCATCCTCTATCAAACTTGATCTGCATACAGAGTCACTTGGTGCATATTTTACCCTCACTTTCTAAGTGAATGATCTTGATAAAATAGCATTCTCTGTTTATGCCACTGTGCATGTGTTTATGTGCACTGTGTCTATGTTTCTCTATGTGTCAGCACTCTCATTTCAACAGCTTGTGAACCTGTTAATCAATTTATAGAGAAGACATTCTGAACTATTAAGTTCTAACACACTCCATGAAAATAATAGTTGAAAAAAAGAAAATATATCTTCTTAATTTCTATCACCATCTGCAGGGTTAGAAGTTTACTGGTAATAGTCACAGCAGAATCCACATGACAAAGAACGGAGCAACCTTGCAGTAGAAGTGCTGCAACCAATATTCACACTTTATTATAGACACTGGAGAGTCCAAAGCAAGACAAAGCCATGAGATCTAAAGGTGTGTCAATAAAACAGGAGTGAGGATGCTCTTTTCACAGATGTGTAAGTAAAGAGAGAAGATAAAGATATCTGAGTGGTCATCCTTCTTTAGTGTGTTGGGATCAGACCCATTATAGTAATTCCCGGTCTTTAAAAAGCACTTTTCACTCTTATTTCACAGTACTTTTCAAAGAAGTAGAAGAGGTTATGACAAAACTATATTCCCATCAGGAATGCACAGTTCACTCAGAAATGAAACACTTCACAGAATTGGGTCAGCCTCAGTATAGTATTGAGGAAAAATGGAATAAAGACTCTCATGTTTCAAAACACTACATTCTGACATTGTTGAAATAAGCTATTTCTTTCTTTTTAGCTGTTTCTTCTGAAATTGCTTTCCATTCCTGTGTTTTAATAACATACCATATTATACCATTCTGTACCACACTGCATCATAATAGAAATGATAAAAAGTCAATTGAAATGTTTCAGATGTGTCATTACAACTTAAATCTTTTTTTTTCTTGATGAGAAATTAACAATTTCAGTTCTCCTTTCAGCCATATGCAGCTGAAATTGGCAATTCTGTCCGTTTTCATTAGGTTGTAATTACATCGTCTGTACAACCATACCAAGTATCCTTACTCCCRTTTTACAAATGAGAAATTTGAGTCATGAGTAGAAGACCTCAAGATCAGCAAACAGATGTCAGTAGAGCTGGGACCAGAAGTCCTGGTTCTTAGAAGAACTAGGCAYCAAGGGATTTTCTGTGTAGAATTTTCTGAAATTCAACTATTCCACTATTTTTCTTCACGGAGAGCAATGAAAGTGGTGATTTTTATTGTTTTTTTTAAACCAAAAGCCTCCTCAAAACGATCCAATTCAGAAACCCAATCTTGGGCTCCAACAACCCAAGAAGCTAGATCTAATATGTCTAATAGAGAAAAGTCAATTGATACAAGTTCTGTCTCAAAGTAGGAAGACTTGCATGAAACAACCTCTACTAAAATTTCAAGATTTTCAACTTCAAGTGTCTATCTGGATTATCAAATGCAAAACACTAAAGCAGAATATTTCTAACTATTTTTCTTTCTAAGTCTCAGTACGTTGTTCTCATTAACACTGAAAAAAATCCGCACAATTTCTCTTCAAATTTGTGGAAATAAATAGAATCCTTGCATAAACTATATTGCAGACGTTGATTTGAAACTGGGACAGCAATTTTTGAGAGTGGAACTTGGATCCACATTGATATGATAAAATAAACTAACAACATTTCAGGAAAAAAAACAAGGAGAAAAAAATCAAAAGCAGTAAAAACGGAGACATCGATATACAAAAGTGTGGCTGAGAATAACATGATGCTGAGTATAAAATGATGAACTTTTCCAGCTCAAATGTCACATGTCAAGAATAAAGATCAGACTGTAAGCAGCGAATTGGATTGCCAGGATTTCACTTACACTTTCCCGGATTTACATTTTTGAAAAAAGTATCAAAACATATTGCTTTATCATTGATATTTTTAGACTATTTGARTTTTCCCATTCACAAAATTCATATATATATATATATTTTATGTTAGAAAAAGTTGATAGAAGAAAAGCAAACTTTCCTTCAACTTAGAAATCTATTTTAGAATTTTGATTTGTTAAGAATTATAAAACAAATCTATCCCTATATCATTCACAGAAAATATCAGGCATTTGCATTCTTCTCCAAGTAAGTTTGTTCCATTTTTCTATTATTCWGGGCATCTAAACTGAAAAGGTACAAAAAAATCTCTCTTTTTTCTTTTTAAATTATCTGTAGTCTGTTCTTTGAGTATGTTTATGTAACATCTTTTTTGTTAAATACATGTAGCAAAGTTCATATGTGAGTTTAACTCAACATTTCTTATTACATTTACAGTCTTGGTGCAAGTACCTAGAAGTGGATCTTAAGCTTTTTTTTTTTTTTTTGACTGTACTTATGTCACTGTCAAAAATGGAAGTCAACATGTGTCTATATGTGCATTAAGATCTCCAAGAGGTCTGTTGCACAGACTATATGTTTGCAGAGGTATTAAAGGGACAYATTTGTTTTGAATTTCATATTCTTAAGTAAAAGATTTTCCAGGAATTATTTTTAACTCAACCGTATGTGATGTGTAAAAGCTACTGGCACCACGTTGCTTTACAGCTACATTTTTCACTGCAGCATAAACCAAAAACTGAGATGTTGTCCTTTAAATGACAGTAAACGCCCTGTGTTAGAAATGAGTGTTAAATCTGTCCACTTAAAAACCTGTCCTTATACATGAAGTAGGTGGTATTTACAGACTAAAGAACGGTGACATTTACAGAAGAAAGATGTTTTAGTCACAGAGCAAAGYGTTATGTTGGAAGACATTCCTCCCTTCTTAAGTCACCAGAGCCATACTGAGCYGGTCTATACCCATTTTCAATCCCAGCACCGTTTCCTCCCCTCTAGACAAAGACACCTAACCTTGCAAAAGTCACAGTTTTCTGATTACTGATGGATAGTGATGCCCAAGGGAAGGCTCAATGTAGCCTCTGGTTCGGGCACTCCAATGCTTTAAGCACATTCCTGTGCAGCATTCAGGAGCTTACAAGAGTCCAGACTCCTACACAGTCATTAGGAACAAATAGATACCTCAGCCCATTGTTCTGAATTACTTGTTAGATGCTTGTTTTTTAAAGGTTGCAACGTCTGAGTTCTGCAACCAAATAAATGTTCTGAATATGTTTCTAATATTTTTCTTCCTAATAATAACTTGTCTTACAGACTCCCTGCTAACATTTTCTTCATGTTCAAATGCTTAAATAAGTTATATTAGGACAGTAACACATGCATTAGACAGAGACTTAAGACAGGTTGGAGAGCTGGACGGAGAGAAACCTCAAGAGGTTTAACAAGCRCAAGTGCAGGGTCCTGCACCTGAGAAGGAATAACSCCTSKCATCAGTACAGATTAGGTGCTGACCTGCTGGAAAGCAGCTCCACAGAGAGGGACTTGGGAGATCTGGCTGACAARAAGTTAACCATGAAGCAGCAATGTGCCCTCGTGACCAAGAAGGCCAATGGGATCCTGGCCTGCATCAGGAGSAGCGTTGCCAGCAGGGCGAGGGAGGGGATCCTGCCCCTCAGCCCTGGTGAGGCCACACCTGGAGCACTGGGCTCCCCAGTACAGGAGAGAYGGGGACCTCCCAGAGAGGGTTCAGAGACAAGCGATTAAGATGATCTTAGGACTGGAGCACCTACCATATGAGGAGAGTTTAAAAGAGCTGGGCCTGCTTAGCTTAGAGAAGGATGAGAGGGGATCTAATCAACACGTACGAATTCCTGGGGTATGATTGTAGGGAGGAAGGGGCTAAACTGTTTTCCGTAGTGACTGGTGATAGGACAAGGGGCAATGGTTTTAAGCTGAGGCATAGGTGGTTTCATCTCCGGGTGAGGAGGAACTTCTTTCCTGTGAGGATGACAGAGCCCTGGAACAGGCTGCCCAGACAGGTTGTGGAGTCTCCTTCTCTGGAGATCTTCCAAACCCGCCCGGACGCTACCCTGTACCCTGTGCTCTGGGTGTCCCTGCTGGAGCAGGGCGGTTGGACTAGATGATCTCTAGGGGTCCATTCTAACTCTAAAGATTCTGTGATTCTGTTAAGAGCACAACTGAAATTTCAGTTTTTGGCCTCTGTCACATTTTCGTCCTTCTTCTGCCCAATCTCTGGAATCATATTTGATTCTAGAGAAAAATAGCTGCTTAATTGTCAAGATTTTCTTCAATCTTACCCACCTCTACTCTGTTCATCTTATAAGAAATGAGTAATATGCAAAATTCAGGTGGGTGTTCACTAAACTTAAGCGTTTTTGAGACTTATGAAGGCTGACACGTGAACGCTGCCAGGGTTCTCTGTTTTCCACATAATATTAATGTATTTAACAGAAAACATTTTTCCCTTTCACAGCTGGCTGCCTTGCYATCCGAACACGAGGCTTTTTACCTACGTCACCTGCCCAACCCCAGGGCTAGGCTTGGGTGAGGTTCTTCACTGAACATTGTTATGAGGTAGGAAAAAAACTTGCAGTGTCCATGCAGCTACTGTAAAATATCCCAGGAGGGTTCCCCCCCCCCCTTTTTTTTTCCTGCAGGAGGCAGGATCCATAAGTGTATTAAGAGAAAAATAGGGTCAAACTGTATAATTTCTAGAACACTTTAAAAATGTTTTACAAAGCAAGACCAAGTTCTTTCATCCGTCTAATTCCTTATCATTTCTTGGCTACCCATATCACCTACTCATGTAGGATTTGTCTTATAGATGKCTAGGACAAACCAAGGTTCTTGTCTGTCGTCTCTTGTCTATTATTTCTCTCCTCCAACTACTGAAAGAAATCTTTCACCTTAATTTCTGAACTGAATCACCTCCTAAGGACATCTAAGCATCAATATTGACCATAGAGGGAAAGAGTCTTCTATTTGCTAAAACTAGACAGCTAACTTTGATGACTAAATTTAGGTGAGATGAAACATGCCTTCAAAAAACTCAGTGATAATTCAGTAAACTTTATCCTTTTGTACTCCCTYTCTTCCCTGCTGTTTCTTTTGTTCACTTGTCACTTCTCATCTCCATGTCATGTATCTAAAGTTAGACAGTAAGCTCTTTGAAGCAGAAACTGGGCCTAAATATTTCTCTCAAAACTGAATAACTTGCTTAAACTACCAGTAGAGTAGAAGATTATGGAGTGGCTAAATCTCTCTACATAAATTAATCAGGGTGTAATAGTTTGTGGTTTTTTGGKTTTTTTTTTTKTTTTTTTTKKTTTTTTTTTTTTTTTTTTTTTAAGAAAATCTGCTTGCCTTTACCAAAGCACCAGAAAAAAACACCRCAATGCCCAGTCGTATACACTCAGGATTGCATTTAAGGATGCATTATTTCAGTCAAAGAATGCTACCAACAGAAGTGGCCAACATGGTTGCTAACCCGTAACCCTGCAATACCCTCCTGCASTTGATAGTAAGAGGCCTTGTCTGCAGTTTCCGAGGTCTCGGACTGAGTCTTGTCAGCCTTGTTCCACCAGACGTGTTTGTACCTCAGCTGGGGACGCTCTGGGAAGCAGCTCCCCCATTTCTGCAGCCTGACCGACTGCTGGGGCAGCCTGCAGGGGCTCCCAATGTCCCCGCACTGATCCCATGCAGCACGGGGACATCCCCACACACCTTGCACCACCACAGCACAAATCCCAGCACCAAAACCAAGGCTTTTTCCAGGATCCCATTATCACTGCAGATATTCTGCCCCCCCCCGCCCCATAACCACCACAATGATCCTCGAGGCCGTAAAGGACCTTCCATGCGATGCAGGTGCCTCAGAGTGTCCCTGCTCCGGCACAGGTCCCCACAACCCGCACAGGGTATCTCTCCCACCACCCTTCCATAATGTATCTCCTACTGGTGGTGGCTCCCACTGTTACAGAACCTGCTGGAACCGGCCACRACCAGCGTGCGGCAGCTTCCTCCCCCACTGCTGCTACCGAAACTCTACAGCTTATGGCCAGCAGGAGGGGTAAAAGTGGTAACAGAGCACATACGTGATGAAATATATGTGAAACAGTCTATATTTGGCAAATTCATTTGTAGTATGAAGCTGCCACTGCTATTAAATGCAGAGTGGCTGAGGTTGGAAGGGATCTCTGGAGATGGAGGGTTGAGTGTCTCCTGAGCTGGACTTTTTTTTTTTTTTTTTTCCTTGTTTCTGTAATAATTAGATCTGGGCTAATAAAGATGAGGTCATTAAAATTTCAGTTATATTAACAATAAATTTTGCACTTCGATAAGGTATGCTTTTCCTTTACCACAAATAAGATTTTGAGCAGAGCACCATCCTGCCTCAAGGTGAGTTGAGTGCTGCTTTGGAGGGTGACTGGTCCTTCCTGACAAAGAGAGTTCAGGTAAGGGTGTCAGCTTGAGGTTATCAAGTGCAATTAGGGGGGGGAAAAAAAAAAAAAGTTTTGCTTATCAGATCATTGGTTTTACAGAGTGTTTAGAAAGTGAAGTATGGCCACTTAAGTGCTCAGATTTTCTTCAGGTTAACTGAAACTGATGCTGTRCACAAAATTGTAACTCTAAGCTAGACAATCACTGGAGTATTTGCCTGCGAACTCCCAGAACATCAAGAAAGTAGCATCTAAAAATAAATAAATAAATAAATAAAAGAGAGAGACAAGACCTAAATGCAATGACTTACAATATCTTTATGGCATGTATTATTTTTACTGTAAGATTTATCAAACCGTTAAGACCTTTTATTGCTTCAGGTAACATCTGTATATGAATGTTATTGTCTTCTTTGTATCTGTGAAGTAGCTTTATGTCAATATTTTACACTCAGAAAATACCTTGAGGACATACACTTTGTTTAAAGAGCAAATGAAGAAATAATACTTCCTTTCTAGAGAAGGCTTTTTGTTGTTTTGCCTCTGAATACAAGAATAAGTCTTCAAGATTGTTGTTTCTCTGATAGAGTTGTACATTTTTTATTCATGGGAAGGAACTGACATCACATGACAATGTCATAAACTTCAAAAAGGCACATACACATCCCACTGTCTTATACTCTGCTGAGATCACAAATACCCAAAGGTTGGAGATATATATAAGAAATATAAGGATATTTCTGCTTTAATGAGCAGTCRTCTCTTCAGTGCTTGTCACTAGAAGTATCCATCTACTTCCCAAGCGTTGAGACACATCATTCATCTCTRAAGGGCAGAAACTCCCTTTTTACCAATTTGAAGAGGAAGCTGGTTGTTGATTCCTACAGAGCCGGGTGGTGTATTCTAATCACATCAGTGCTGATTTTAATCACAGCATGTTTTCTGAATGCTAAACAATTTAAATGCAAGGATATGGTAGCTACTGYAGATAGTCAGAAAAAGTTTCATCCTGTCTCCAACAGTGACCAGCAATAGATACCTAAAGAAAGCAAAGAACAGGGTAAGAATATAAAGATACTTCACCCGAATGATTCCCAGTATTGAATAATTTGCTGTTTACTTTKTGAACCAGAAGTGATATTTTGGTATCTAACTCTTCGAGGCGGATTTTKCTTCCTGAATCATGAGAGTTGTCTTTAGACTCTGATGTGATTCTTAACCACAGCAACCAGGACAGRGGTTCACAGCCTAGGCTGGAAGGTTTCATCTTTTCTGGCCTCTCATGGAGAACAATTTTTAATACTGATAGTCTGCACTTATGCATTGGAATTTTGTTTTTCTGTACACACCATAATTAATTTAGACACCATAAAAGTGTACAAAACTGAAAGACAGTCAACAGATTAGAAAAAAATATTCAGTTCAGCCAAATGTGAACTTGCATATTTGGTAAACTCAATTGCTTTCTAAGTGTTTTGTTCTTTATATTGACTGGCTCTTCATGAGCTACAATTTAATGGTGAATTATCTTCCCAGACCTCTTTAGAGTAAAGCTCCTGAATATGTGTGATGATGCTTGGAGAGCAAGATAGCTMCTGAGATGTTCTTCRTTTACTTTAATGTTAGTTTTCTCTWGATTTACGGTTGTAAATTGAAGCAAATTACCTGACTCCCACTTTCAGACAGTGTGGCAGCCCCCTACCCCAGAGGTAAATTTTAGGTTGTATTAAATCACATTTTTGAAATGCTTCTTTCTAGCAGCAAGTGAATTGAGTCCTAGAGCCGACTGTTAGGGAGGGATTTAAGCACCTGCATGTGAACACCTACATAAAGAAGCCTGAAGATACCCATTGTAAACTATGTGYTGAATACTATCATATATAAATTCTAGTTCTGTTTTTCTCATAGTGAGTGATTCCTTTTTAGACCAGAGCCCTTTCTAAGGATTGTTGTCTCCAAGGGCTGCTACTTTTACTTAGACTGAGTTACTTTCATTTTTTTCCTGAATTATACCATCCTCCAATTCCATCCCTGCATCTCATACCCTGGGTAACATAGCTTCGTAATTACATTTTAAAAAACAGCTTTGATTAGAAGGGGAATCCAGAATGTTGAGTTCAGATCTAGGCACCATGTTCTGTACTGCCTAAATTTAGGTGAAAGGAATTCCCCTATTGTATTGCTAGGCTTTTTATTTCATCTCTCCAGGCTTCTGAGCGGGACTATAAGGGCAAAGAAAGCCCATCTGTAGCTCATCTATATGCTGGCCTAGGTAATACTAAAGACTTTAGAAATCATGAAGTGCATTCTCACCAGAGCCCAAAACTTTGTGAACTCCCAAGAGGTTTAGATTGCAGACACACTTCACACGAATGGTTAAACTTTGTGTCCTTATTGGACATAGGTACATATTTCTTCCACCATAATTAGATGTATGCTTTCTCCCTCAAAATAACCTCCTGGCATTTTGTACTGTCAGGGATCACAGATAAATAGTTAGACAGTTGGGGTTTTCTGTTTATTTCTGTTTTGTTTTGTTTTTAAGGCTAGAAGCCTATTATAAGCATCAAATCTYCTATGTAACGTAAATAATTCTTGCATCAGATCTTACAGGATGTGCTAGAGGCAGTCTTTTAGGAAGACATCCAGGTCACATTGTCACCCTTGTTTCCCAAGGCTTCTCACAGAGTTTCACATCTGACTCTSCAAGACATCAGCAGGGGCTCTGGAAAATCATCAGAGCTTTCAAACCTCAACACTTTCAGTGTGATTATAGCTTCCAAAAACAATGATGCAGACTGCGAGCAGGGGGCAGGGATCTACCCTTACTGACTGAAAGTCTTGCAACAGAAATATTAAATCTACAGAGTCTCCTCATTGAAGAACAAGGGATGTAATTTAGCATGTAGTACTCCCAGGAAGGCAAAAGACTGAAAACTAATTGGTTTTCCAATTACAGAGAACATCAGTGATTGTACCAGTGTCTGTCTCTTTCAGAAAACATTTCAGACAAACATTATTTGTAATGTGCAGCAGCAATAATAATAATAATGATATGGTGCACTTACACAGTGACATCCGTCTCAATGGATACCAAAGTGCTCTAAAATCTTTCAGAGTTGCTTCTTTAATATGGCTTACCCAGCCCTTGGCTATTTGGATAACGAGTTCTCATTTCTCAACAGAGCTAGCAAGGATCTGAACAAAACTTCCTAACTGTRCTGACTTGTCTCCAAAATCTTACCAAGGTTCACTCATTTGTCTCCTTCATGTATTTCTCTTGATAAATACTAATACCCAAAAGCATTTAGCATCTAAATCTTCCAGAACTGGGGAAGAGACAGCTTGTTCAGTACCATCTTGATTAACTTCTAAATACTAGCATAGTATTGGCATAGTATCATTACTTTAATTACTACTGTCAGCAACATTCACAGCATTGTTACTATGATATACAATGATCATTAATATTATTTTGACAATGATTATTGCTTTTATTCAACTTAGGATTTTAATTCTGGTTGCTACAGTGAGAATCTTAAAATAAATTGGTAAAATAAATAGTAACATTAACAATAATAATGATATTCTGTAGAGAAGCATACTTGGTTAAAGAATACTATTATGCTTTCCAATAATAAGGCTTCCTAACAATATAAGAGCTAAGCATGCCCTTAATTTACGATAAAAAAATCCAAAGTTTTAGGTATTTCAAATCCCTAAAATTGTCTTCAAATATCAATAGCAAACTCCTATTAACTTGAACAGTGTAGCACTGTTATTTAACAATCCTGGTTAATTTAGTTTGGAAAATAAAAAGAACAACAGTTCTTTTTGTCCCACTTCTACAGAGGGTAAGTTATGAAAGATAACTTGAAAGACTTGGCTTGAGTGACCGTATGAGGTTGCATTTGAATTTAAAAAAAACGTGTCTACAAAACTCTCTCATATTGGTTTACTACCAGGAAGCAAATTAGTGTCACAAGCTTCCTATTGTTTGTACACTGCAGAAGTCCAAGATATGTTATAGGAACAGGGCAGTGGAGTCAGGACAAAGGAACAGGGCAATGAACSCTCCACATTATAGCCAAATTACACTTTTGAAATACATAGCAGTCAAACCTGCCACCACCAAAAGGYAGCATGCAGCAGCACCTTTCTATCAGTCACCCTACCGGCATTCAAGATGGTGTTTGACTTTCTCCCTGTSCTTAAATTTATGGGTGTACAGGATCGTAGTTCGAACTGTTGGTTCTCAGACAGCCAAGAAGCCTGTAGCTGAAATTGGCCTTATGTGTTGTTACAGAGCCTCTGCTGTGCACTAGAGCAATAAGGGGAAGGAGAAAGATACAAAATGCAAAATGGGCAAGGGAGAAAGAATAATAATTTTTTTCAAGTTTTAAAGTTAGAAGAAATACTGTGTTTTCTGTGGCTATACTGAATTTTAGAAGCAGAGGGGAATAAACAGTATTAGTATCTATTATTACTAAAATAGAACTTAAAAGAATTCCAATACACAGCCTTTTTTTTTTTTTTTTCCTGCTAACATTTTTGGATTCCAAATTTTAGTTAAATGTGTTATTGTAACAGTTTGTCTTGAATGTGAAATGTACAATTTAGGTTAGTTAAATGCACTGAAGCCTCCCAGACATCACTGCCAAAGCTTTGAATGRAATTAGCAAGTGCATGTACAAATTACATCTTATTATTCAGCAGATGAATTTTTGCAAGGTTGAATTTTCAGTTATCAAGGTTATCCATCTTTCTGCCTAGACTGTTTGCGAGGGCAATATAGAGCCCCTGTTCTCCAGGGATTAAAACCTTTCTAATGAAAGGAACAACATCTCTAAACTCAAGCAACATAGGAGTGTTGTGGTCTCCAGTTAATGTGATACACAGATGACAAAACAGGATACGATTAGGAAAAACTCTTTTACTGGCTGTACACAAACACAAGGAATAAACCTATGCTATCTGAAACTGAAGACTACATTTCAAAAGAAGATACGAACTAAAAAGAAATTTAAAAAGTAAACATGTATATGTTGGTATGAAGGCAAAAACAGTATTGACATTTCCTGCAGATTGGACTCTCTTCCCYTCCGCACCTGTAATTAGTGAGCTATCCTCCTACTACAGGTAGCTTTAAACTAGGAGTTCTAGAGTAATTTGGGACTCCCATACTCACAAATACTCAATAGGAAGCCTGGAAAACTTGAAAAAGTATCCAGCACCGTCAGTGACAAACAATTGTCATACCCTACATTTAATTTAGTTTCATATTATTTTATGTGTTATGAATTCTGTATAATTGCTTCCGCTAGATAAGTTGAACTTAGGATTGTCTTAGGATGCACCAGAGAGGTGAGAGAAACCTCTCAGATAGATCATATGAATCGGACAAATTGCCCAAGCTACGATTTTTGCATAGCCACCTAGTTTTGTGAGGAGACAGGTTACTTGGCTTTATTTCATGATTAATTGTAATTGGGTAAGTTTGAAATCCCTATACTGTGTTTCACTGAAGTTAAAAGTGAARTAGAAGAGAGAAATCTACAAGATTGTTGAGTGCAGGCCTCACAGTCATAGCATGTAGTCATTGTAATTATTAAGTCTACTTTTGCAACCCTCTTAGCAAGCATTAAAATCTTCCTTTAATCTTTGCTGTGCACAGAGTAAAGCAAATTAATTATTTTTAACCATGTCAGGTGATAAATGTAAACTTACATAAAACTGACATATGAGGGAAAAGCTGTACACAGTCCAAGATGCTTCCCAAGTGCCTACCCCATAGCAAATGTTGAACTTATGACTGGGCAGATGCTTTGTGTATCACTGCAGCTTTGAGGGGACTGGAAATACGGAAATAGCAGCCGTAATGAGCAGAATAATGAGACTGGTCCTCATGATTGATTCATCTACCATGCCCTTGAGTGGGCTTTGAGAGGAGTGTGAAATGCCATATGACTTGAAAATTAAGTTTTATTCTCATACGTCTCATTCTTTGCTCCTAGTAATCCTACTTAAACTCACACCTGCCCAGTCAGACTTATATGTAATGAAAAGTTGATGGAAAGAGTTGTTTCCATGAAAGACTTCTTTGAAAAAAGTGATATTCCAGTAAATATATAGAAAGTTCCTCACTCTGTTCATTTCATCAAAATTAACTTTGAAACATGGATAATTCTGTTACAAGATTATGATAGATTTCTTGTGTCCACCAACAGATTCAAACTAGCATTTTTTTCATTAAATTTACATAAGATTAAGACTGTGCTTGTGATCTTGCTACCAGCCCAAGATTCCCAACTCCCATCACAAGCATAATGTTATTTGCCATTCTTCTCTCTTTTCTACATAAATTAGTTTCTATATTCCATATATATATCCCACATATATATTCCATCATTAGTTTCTATATTCATTGTGAAGCTAAACTTTAATGCACTGAATCATCTACAGGTCATTTCCTGTCAAGGAAGGTCGCTTCCTTTGTAAGTGTTTAGACAACTTATTTAGATTAGACACCTCTAGACAGGTCTTGTTCAGACTTGACTAGACAAAGTCATCAGTCTGTAGCATTAAATACAGATGGAGGCCAGAGTAATTACCTGTCTCTGTTARACACTTAGATTCAAACTCTGGACATGATGGTGATTGAAAAAGTCAGCTTGGGGACCAGGATAAGAACAGATATCCCCCTAACTTGCAGAACATGCCCATCAAACATGCAGTGCAGATGCCAGCATATATAGGTCATTCCTGCATGGCAATATGCTTGCAAGTACCTAGTCAGGAGAGTTATGAGCGTAGCATATAATCACATCCAGGTGTATCATTCCTACATACCATATGTAGGAATACATACCAGTGAAGAATGAGCCTTTTGTTTTTCTGTTTAATTGGTAAAGTTTGCTCTGTTTGAAATGCAATAACTTCATAGGAGCTACAAGGAATATAGAGGAATGAGCGTAGATGAAGAACCGGCAAGTTTTTGAGTGTATAATTTGTCGATCTGCATGCGTGAGTCTCTTTAAAGCCTGCAAAACACAGGAGGTTCTGTAAACGTATGTAAGAGAGGAATAGGTCTTAAAACTACATGCATGCAAAGAAGTTTGTGATTAACTAATCTTGCAATGCAGGAAAGCATATATGCATTCTTTGTGGATATATGACATTGTTTGTTCATGCGTAAAAGAGTCTTTGAGCTTTTGCTTACAAACAAAAGTAAGTGCATCTGGGTTGGCGACTGAGCACAAGACCGTGTGATCACTGCTGTATGTTCCACAGAAGAAGGCAGAAGCAGGGCATGCGAAGGAAGGAGGATTTGTGTATTTGCGTGTGTGCCTGTGCACGTCTTTGCCCCAGGCAAGTTCAGCTCTTAGTTGGAAACTTGAGAAATTGACTTTACTGGGATTTGAAAGAGATCTCAGGTGARCTAAATTTGTCTGCTTTCTTTTCCCACTAGTGCAGCAGAAATGGATTCTCAGTCTAATAAGGTTTGACAAGACCTGGCACGGGAGGCAGGTGCCAAGGAATCCAACTAGTCGGAAGCATTAGAAGCACCATGGGCACCAGAGGATAGAGGTGTTGCCATGGGAACAGAGTGAAAGGTGCTCCATGGTGGCTGGTTAGGAGGTTTGTTTAAGACGGAGCCAAGCAGCTGCAGCCTTGCTATCACCCTAGGCTTTCACCACGGTGGGTAAACTCCAGCTTCCCCCAGCTCCGCCAGGAGCCGAGGAATTTAATTCTTCCTCTTTACATGAGTAATGCTGAAATCTGTGACATGGCTTGTGCCTCCTGAAAGTGATTTGCTGCAAAAGGGGATGGCTGGGTCCATACCTGAGGGTGCTGACATCTCATCTGCAGTGGGTGCTTGAGGGCATGGAAGATATTTTTTCAAAAGCGTTTGAGGACAGCATTTTAGTTACRAAACTATCATCCTCCCTTCCTCTACCTTGCTCCCCTGAAAACAGTCCCCCCATTTCCCTGAAATGTGGGTAGCTGCTTCCAAGGAGCGCTGCCAGCGTCAGCAGAGCTTGTTCCACAGCCAGGTACTGCTCCAAGGGGCGTTTGTGAAAGTACAGGCCCTGCCAGCACACCATCAGAAGGGCTTTTTATTGTTGTTTTCTTCTTTACATCTGTAAARATGGAAGTAGGTGTGAGGAAAAATAGAGAACTTCTTTCCTTCAAACTATAATACCCATTCAACAGCTGTAATATTATAATTATCATAATTTGTGTTTCAGTAATGTCTAGAATCCATAGATAATACCACATCTTCACAGTGTTAAGTGTGGTACATAACACAGTAAGAGACAATATCTAGCCTGCAATACTTAAAAGGAAGATTAAAAAGAAAACAACGCAAAATCTAAATCTAGCAGAATGCAATCTTACATAACTTTTGAAAAGAGGAGGAGGTAGAAAAAAGTAAGGAATTGAAATTATTTATTAAAGATCACTTAAGGATCATGTAGCAATGAGTCACATATGTAGACTGAGTTAAAGCTTAAATACAGTTACTGCAAYTACACAGGCTGTGAGGAGACCCATGTTTATGAGATTGGTGGGGGACAGCAATTTCACAGTTCTCTAAAGATTGGTCCTTTAACAAGAAATGAAGACAGGTTCAGTACTTTAAAAAGTGTGTCAGTCACTGTTTTTTCTTGCATATACAATCCATTTGCAGTCACAGACTCAAGTCACTTYTGACCCTTGAAGTTCTCTCCGTAAGCCTTAGGAGACATTGCCATAAAGGACAAAGTGATTCAGGCCCTTATGTCTCTAAGAAAACTTGTTCAAGTAAGTTCAAAACCAGCAAAAAAAAATCATCACGGCATSAAAACTTACCCTACATTTAAAGTAGAGGGAAGCAATTTGAAGAGCATTTCCTATACGTGTAGGGCGAAGGAGTGGGAGTGGGGATTCAGAATCAGATTTATAATGAACCACTAGCTGCACTTTGGTACTGGAGTCACTACTTCATCTCCATCCTAATGTGGTGACTCAAAGTCTGGGTAACATTATTTACTGCTAAATAATGAATATGCCTGTATCTGCAATAACATGGTTTCCATTTGTATATTTTTGCTGGTTTTGGAAACTTGATTCATTAAACTTTCATATGCCCATTATGTAGCCAGTATTCCCTGAATAACAGAATTCTTATCTCTAAAGAAAAAAAAAAAGAAAGTGTACTAAAATGAGAATTTAAATTCACTGTTTTCCCAAATCACTGACTTCCAAAACTAATCCCAGCTCGTTCATACACCACTRTTATTCTATCCTCATTTGTAGCCACTAAAGCAGAGCACAGGAGGGTACATTGCTACATACAAGCTCTCAACTTTGATGAAGTTTACAAGCTTTTGGTCCCAAGGACTGAATTGTTGCAGACACACCATTTGCAGGAATGAAACACAGGTCATATTGCCTATGAGTGKTTCGAACAGGTTTTAGTGGACCCCAGCTTAGAGAAGACAGTTAAAATGTAARTCTAGGTTTCTCAGTGCAGTTCTTGATCAAAGAAAGTCAGAATCATAGTTTTCTGCTGTTTGAAACAAGTGAAATATACCCAATGGCATCAACAGATACCTAGATGAGTTTCATAGGTGTAATCAAATAGCTAATTTAAACGTTAAAGTGTTAACTTATATTAACTCACTACAAATATTCAGTTAAATATATCCTCAAGAATCTTTTTTTCTGATTTTATCTTTTTAAAGAAGCCATAATTTCTCTTATTTGTAAACTAGTGTTGATAATATTTATTTACACGSATATATCTCTTTGTGGACATATAAATAGAGCTTATTTTCAGACTGAGTTTTTATAGTTATAATAATTGTCACTATTTCAGCTCTCCTGGCTTTTCTTTGCCTTTAGTTACAATAGAACTATGTAGTTTCCCAAATAATTTCACAACATCTTATGGACTGGAGAAAAAAAAAAAAAAAGAATTGGTATTATTTTATGTAGATATATAAATTATTTTATGAGATATGTAAAGATGAAAGATAATTACCATAAGCTGCAGAAAATCTGGGAAGGGATAGAAATCAAATTCTTTCTGTGTGATGCACAATTTTGTGCCTTTATCCCTCAAAAGTTCTTCTTAGATTCTCAGAAAAGTACTTCCCAAAGAGGGGTCAAGAGACCATCTCTGTGTCTCAAATATGCACCAAATCTGACCATATCTCTGTTCATCTGAATGAACTGTTGTCTAAATCATTCTGAAAGTTTCCAGAAGTTGGAAAATCAATCATTTCCCTATCAAACTATATTCCAACCCCTAACTAGCCTTACTGCTAGGAGGATTTCCTATCTCAAAGTCTGTATCTCYCTCACAACAACTTAAATACACGAATGCTTGTCCTTGTCTGCAATAGCAKGAAGAAGGGATTATTTCTATCTGTTGAAGGCAGGACTCAACCCTGCCATTCCATCCCATCAAAGACATTTCTTAGCCCTCCCATAGCTTCTTCTGCTAAAATGTGTCCAGTTACTCTACGTTTTTCCTGAAGTTTGATACTTAAAACAAGACGTAAGATGCAGGTAAAATACAAGCTCTGCCCTTGCAGAGAAAAAAATCACCTACCTATATAAAGTTGCCCTGACAGGTTATGTTGTGGGCAGATGCAAATGTCATGAGATTCATATGTTATCACAGTTTAGGCACAAGTGTCAATTAGAATAAATGCCCTGTTATTTGTAGCTTCAGTTTTCATATTTCACATGATTTCTTACTGGAGTATTAATTACAGCAAGAATATATTTTTAACATGAAACTYGCTATTTTTTTTTACTTTTTTTACTTTTTATTTGTCCAAAAATGTTGATTTGAGGAAGTCCAGTCCTGTTGTTAAAACTCTACGAAGTTTGGAGCAATTTGAAGCAAATTAGGTTTTGGTAGAGTGAAGTGATGGAAACCTAAATTTTTTTTTTTTTCCCCGCTGTGCATTGTGCTTTAAAAAAAAAAAATAATCCTACTACAAAGAGTGACTCACTGAAACAGTATTATATATTTTTTAAATCTAAACTGGATCAGAGCTAACTGTTATCAAACTAAATGCTTAACTTGACACATCACTATAAAATGTACAGAAGATTTAGCTTTGTCATTCCATTGCAGGGCTGCTCCATCACAACTCACCAAGAGTATCTGCAGTGGGAGCTGCATCATGGGGACACCTTGCAGAAGTCATTTTGGGGGGCTCTGCAATGACATTTTCCTCTTGCTGCCAGTGCTGTCTGCRCCGAGCAACTGGAGCAAAGAAAGTGCAAAGGAGAAGAGGGTTCTGGGATTCACGTCATTATTAGAGGAGATGGTAGAGGAGGGGAGAAAAGAGATCTAGGTTTTTTTCCTTTCCAAAAGTCTGACTGATTTTGCTATTGCTATTGATTTTGGCTTGAATTCATTATAGCTAGCTATGGAAACCTAGCTAAGATGCCATAGTGAGAAGCACAGCCACARGAGACTCCCTCTGTGATCACTGGGAAGAAGCAGGTACCTCTGGAGGGTGGATGGGCTCACCTGGCAACTGGGAAGCATTTACTACTCTCCAGTGGCAGCAGGCAGAGCCTACAGTAATTGCAAGACATTTAATGTTATATCAGCTGAATCTGGGTCTTTATATTCAAGTTTCTCAGACAGCAAAATCGTATTGAGCCAAATAAGATTCTAGACAGTGTTTGAATTGTGTTGTTACATTTGAGCTTTGCTGTTTTGAGCTATGATTTTTCTTCTTTTTTTTTCTTTTTTTTCTCTTTTTTTGGTAGGTTATATTTCTTGCTCAAAAATGATTTTTTTGTTTCTGTTTCCCCATATCTTAAATAAAATAAAAGATCTGACAACTTGTTTAACTTCAATTGACATCGAAATGAAATTTAAAGATACGGAACTATCAAAACCACTCTCCTTAAATTTGTTGCTCTTGGTTTGCCTACTCTGGCATTCCTTAGGAGACAGAGAAGCCAGTGAAGTGCTCGATAGGAGAAAAAAAACTCTTCATTTCCATATGAATATACAGGGATCTATGTGGCACACACCTTCCACCGTCTTTGCTGGCAAAGCAAATGACAGAATAAGAGTCTCCCACTTATTTTTTTTATTTTTCTCCTTTTATAACACTCATCACAAGGTCTCAGTCTTCTCCAGGTCCTTGGACATACCTTCAAAAATCTGTTATTCATTTTTTGAAAAAATTCTCATAAATCTTTTCCTCATGGTTGGGGAGGACAGAGGAAGAAATCAGAAACATATTTGGGAAAGGCTATATTTGCCCTTCCCAAATATTTCTATAAAGTGTAGAGGATTTTACTTCTTTTTGTTAGGAAACTCCCTCTTTTCATGGAAAGATGTAGAAAATATTGTGGAAAATTATRTTTTAGTAGTTTTGTGGTTTCAATATAAACTTAGTTACAAGAAATATAAACCTACATTATAATTCTGGCTTTAATCATTCTTGAATTCTCTTTCTTGAAACTTCATAAACCTATGCAGGATCCCTGTAAGACTCTTCYACTGGAAGTTTAATCAGGTTCCCTCTGAAGGGATGTACGCCTAATGCTGATGCTTTAGGAATCTGTGCATTCATACCCTTAAAATCATAGGCAGAGATCATCTTTAGTAGTGAACAGAGGAATCAGAAAGCCAAAAAAGGGCATTTCTGTGCCCTCAGATGCCCTGCAAACCACAAAACAAAACAAAAACATAATAAACACAGTAGAATACCAGTGACTTGTTTTCTTCCTGAAGAGCCCCCTGTCCGAGCGTGAGCCATACTATCCTCAGGGTGCATTTGTGTACCCATGACAAGTTTAGGGGAACCTAAACAGATAAAATGAAGGAGATGGGAAGGGGGAGAGAGTATCTCAAGGTGGGTGGGAGCTTATCTAATTTCTTTCACATATTTTAGGCTCAATTAACACATCTTGAAGATTCTTGCGACATTGCCAACCAGAATTAATGCGGAAGTTATGCATTCTACCTTTTATCTCAATTGTGTTGYACGAGTCTGGCAAAGTTGAAAAGCTGCTAATTTAGTAGTCAGCAGTGTCAAATAAAATTTCTAAACTGTATGTCTATAAAAGAACATCTTTGCAATAAGGCATAGCAAATATGCTTGCAAAACAGTTCAGTCAGCAAACCTGTTTTAGGTTTTGAAATATCTGGCAATGACATTTATTAGAACAAAACTATAATATATCAGTGATATAAAGAGCTGTCTCTTCATCACTGGCRTTTTATTATAGGCACTAATTTTGTGCAAAATCCTTTAGATTCTTTGCAAAACACCTGCTGAACTTAAAGAAATATGGTTACTGCTTGTGCTGAGACAGATGTAGCTTAATCACATAATACTGAATTTGACTTTTCAGTGCCTCACAATAAATGAACTGAACATACCAGTGCAGTAGATTTAAATCTTGTTTCAATTTGAACATTGTGCTCACTGACTGGAGGGCCTGAGCTAAAGCAGCTTCCCCCAGTCTCCAGCAGTACGCAAAGCAATTTTGTGTAAGCCACTGTATCTCTGTTTTAATTAAAAAACAAAAGTGAAATTAGCTGCAAGAGTTTGCTGAAGGTTGGACTTAACCTTCACAGGCTTTTCTCCCCATCTCTGTTACTTTCTTGCCTGCTTCAATCCAGCCAGGTAATAAGCTGCCTCTGACAGTATTTTTCCTGCTAGATCCCGGGCATCTGTCTGTTTTTTCCAGAGTGTTTCCCTGTTTAGAGAGAAATCTGTATTGAGGGTAGCTCTGATGACCAATATGAGCCGAAAATGGAGCTGAACTGGCCATTTTCTTACTCTGTCATCAACTACACGTGAATTTTTTATGTTGATGGATTTTTGGTCATAGGCTAAGTCAATTTCAATAAATTTCAGTCACCTGGTGGTGCCCAGATTAAGATCCAAACTTGTTCTCTCATTTCTCATTCTCTGTTGCGTTCAGAGATGATGGGGAATCTCCGCGTATGTTCACATATGCATTTGTGTATGCTAGTTTCTTATGTTCTTGATTATGTATGTACAAGAGTAAAAGAGTGTCTAATAATCTAGCTACACAGTATGTGTACATCATATAGAGAGGTACATACATAATAGAGCATATACCACACACATTTAAATGCACAAATACTAATAAAAATATTTACAGGATACATATGTTACATATTATTGTGCATACATTATTGTCTCCCTCTATTGAGTCTTATTTACTCTGTAATGTTAAATAATAGTGCTTTAATTTTACTTCTTCAGATAAGCCGTGTGCTTCATAAAAAACATAAAACAATGAAACCTCATGAATATTTATATCAATGGCTACATAGCATTATAGTCATAATCTCTGGAACTGGTTCTCACCGGTTCAGAATTAATTATCAAGTTCAGTTTTAATTGCATTCTTCTAAATTACAACCAAAAAAAAAAAAAAAAAAAGTAATGAATTAGCTCACAAGTACTGCTGGGCCTGGCACATCCAGTGCTGCTTTCTGCAATCCCGTTCTTAATGTGTAATGATGAGCTGAAGACATGTGGTTCAGAGGCTCCCCGTGAATCCAGTTTACTCAAACGTTAATTATTCTCCCGATTTAAAGATAAAACAAAAATATTATTTTTAGTTTCTGCAGCAGTCARGTTGAACTAGGCTTTTAGGTTAGCATTGTTTTTTCATTGCCTGATAACCACACTTTTGATTTTGGTAGTGTTGGCTGAAGGAATCTGGACAAAAAGCAACTTTTCCTCACCTTTCTCCCTTCCCTTCAGTTCCCAGCCAACCCCCATGGTATTGTCTGCTAYCTATTAAAGCCCAGGGCCATTTTCCTCACGATTCCCTTTTCTTTCCTCTCCTTCCACCTACAGTCATAACTGGGGACATCAGTTGCCCCTCACTCAACTAAGATTACTAAGCAGTCTGTATCAGTGCCTGCTGTGCACTCCGAACATGCTGAATTCCAGCCCTGTGCCTTATTCTCTCCTCTCCTTCCTGTTCAGAGAAAGAATATAAAGTACTTCTTCCTTTAATTTATCAGCTCCAGTGTGCACACATGTAAGCATCAGTAAAAATCAAATGCCTTTTTAGTTCTCCCTGGTTCAGTCATCCAAAGATCCTGTGGCCTGTTCCCCAGCTGTGTAATCACAGAAAGTTTGCTACTCTCATCATTTCTTGCAGATGAAGGTCCTGACAGCACCTCAAGCTATTACCCTGTTCAGGCAGAGTGTGAAATGGAAGATTCAAGATTCATACTCTCTGTGTATAGTTGCTGATCTGTATCCAAAAGTCTTGCAAATAATCTGAGCTCTAGTCCATCATTTAAAAAAAAAAAAAAAAAAAAAGAAAAAAAAAAGGAATATAAGATAAAAGCAGGAAATATTCTGGATCTTTGCTCCCGGGTGTCTGTTTTCTTTCTAAAGTCAAATCCTACCCTGAGTGTTATACTCACTCTTGACTAAATATGGGGAAGTTATTTTTTTAAAGCATTAGCAACGTTTTGTTGTTGTTGTTGTTAGATAAATCTAGTGATTTGTTTGTAGGCTGCTCACAAGCCTTTTCACTTGCTTAGCAGCTCACTGGGCAAACAGCATAACAAGGTGCCTAATTCTCAGCATATGAGCAGTCACACTGATTTGAGCAGGGCTGCTTTGGTACACAGCATACCTGCTCAGTCCCTGCATGCTGAAAGAATATATATTATATGCAGTGCAACTAGTCAGCTTTTCTTTTTAAGAATATTTTAAGGAAGCTAAATATGAAYGTATAGCTTAAAATTCAGATCCATACAAAGATACCCCTAATAGTGCTAATGCTGAAATCAGTATATCTACTGAATTTGTTATTTTATTTGTAACAAGGTTACTAGTYGTATTTACCCTCACCAAGACCATAAAAACATATAACTCCATCTATTTTTTATTAGATACTGCTGTTCTCACTAACATGATTTCTAATCTTCCTAATTTTAGATTATTCAAACTACATACTTCTGAAATTTCCTGACTGATATTACAATTTGAGGGGCAGTTTGAAGCAGAAAACAGGTATTCTTTACCTTTTTTTTTTTGAAAAAAATGCTTGTACATACAGTATAAGGGAGCTCTTTATAACTGCATGAAGCTTCTTGCAGGCACTACCATATAAAAAAAGAATAATCATAAACCTGGAAGGACAGGAAAAGAAAGCACTAGAGAAAGAGTGAAAGAAAAGTCCAYGGCAAAACTATATATAAAGTTGGATACAGGCAAGTTGTGTCCCAGGAAGAATCAATAAAGGCAATCATGTACAATCAACGCTTATGTGGATTTAAGTCACATGACTCCAAAGCTTAAAATAGAGATGCATTACAGCAGATGGCAGCTTGCAGAGGAAAAGCAGAGGTGCAAGAAGTGCTGTCCTTTGAGGAGATTTCTGCAGTTGTTATTGGCAGGGAGAGGACTTTTTTTTCCCCCCCCGCTCCTCTGGAAGGAATAGAGGCAGAATTCTGAGAAAATCATAGTCCAAGACAGATGTTATAAGGGGTTGTATGAGCAAGGTGTTTCAGAGATGCTTAAGTGCATTTATATGCAGTATAGCTGAATGAAACAAAAAAAAAAAAAAAAAAGAAAAAAGCGTTTGAAGGCCTTCTGTCAAGCAGTTCTCCTTCCTTTCCTTCTCTTTTTTTTTTTTTTTTCCCCTTCTTTTCACAGCCAATTTGCTGCAAGCTGGATCTTGAAAAGAACGTGCTGACATCTAGCAGTGTGGCTAACCTGTTAGGGAGCTTTTCAATATTTATATACTGTAACCCCAGATAAGACTTCCTTCTTCTGAATAAAGTCCTGCATGTCTCCTTGGGGACCTTTTAGAACATTTTTATAACTTAAATCTGCATTTATCTTTGCATTTTTGTTTCTTTTCAGTAGAAATCTCTTTCTGCTTTTTCTTAATAGTTGATATTTCACCATCTCCATAGAGTTCCATCTGCCCAGATAGATTCAGTTTGTTGTTCGCTTGTATATTAGATTTGAAGAAAATAACAAAATGGCTTTGTTATGCTGGAAGAAACCTCGGGGAAATGAGTGTTCCTTGCAGCCACCACCCCCTGGAGCTAAACGAGGGAACAATTAAATGGTCCTTTGTTTAGAAGCAGCTGAAGCAGTGGGAGACTCCGCTGCAAGTACAGGTCACACAGGAATTAAGTCAAGGATCTGGACTACGTGGGTGGAAAATTTCACACTGGTCTGAATCGGAATAGAGCGTTTGGGGAGAAGGAGAAAGAGAGAGGGTTTGTTTGCAGCTGTGCAGAGAAGGGGAGGGAAGAGATGGGTGAAGGGGCAGAAGGAGAAATAGAAGTGATAGAGAAGGGCCAGACAGCCAGAAAAGGCCTGAAAGCAAGRACAGGAGCAGGAACAAACAAACAAAAACCACAGAAGAGACAAGGATAGAAAAGAGAGGAAGATGACCCATTCCCTGTCAAAGGAAAGGAACCACCAGAGCTTTTTCCATGACCCAGTTCTACAGTTCAGAAGTCAAGCTTGTGCATGTGTTCAGGTCAATAAAGTGGAAAAAAAAAAAGTTTTCTCTCTGGAATTAAACAGGATCCAGACTTATGAGCATGTGTATTAAAAGGAGAATATTCTCTTCCCTGTCTTTGTATAGGATGAATATATGGGTTTCTCTCAATAGGACATTTTCCTGAGGAGACCTAAGTGCAGGCAGCCTGATTGCACCCTCTTCATCAGGGGATGGTTCTGAAAGCAAAACAACTGCTGGCAAATACATTGTGGTACAGTTCTCATCTTGAATAGGTCTATCCAGATTTGTCTCTTGGTGGACCTTGAAAGATAAAACAAAAGCAGTTCTCTAGTCATTGGAATGAAAGACATAAAATTAGGAAGGACCTCTTTGGTCATCTTTTTTCTTTTTTTTTCCCCAGAGATGAACTGGAGCTGTTATTTGTAGCCTGAATGTAATTTTGCTATTTTTTACATATGACTTCTCACTGTTCTGCCCTTCTATCCAATATTTTCTCTATATCCTTTTCACACTAAATGAGAAATTAGTCATTGTTTTCAGTGGGAAAATAAGTGTTAGTTTCTGGCCATCATTTGGTATTTTATTTTAGGTGATTTGCATTGTRTTCCCTTTTCTCTGCTGCAATTTAAATCACATTAAAAAGTAAAGAAAAAAAATGAAAAAGAAAAGCACCAACTTTTCCAGCAGGTTGCAAAGTAGAGTTCCAATGTTTTATGGAACCATCAGCAATATTTGAGGGTTACTCAGTAGTCTTCTTCTAAGCTGTTAACATTTACTCTCAAATAGCACAAAGCAAATGTCAACCTAGAACACTGATGACTAAGCAAAACCTTTTGTTCATGYCATTTTCAGCTTAAGTCACTTTTTTGCAGTGGTGCTTTCCTTCAGTCTTTATATTCCTGTTTCCCACTTTTCTCTTAGCTATAAAGCTGCAGGAGAATGGAAGTGTTGGAGAGTAAATATTAAGAAAGCGACAATGGGAAAAAAATGAACAGAAGTGGTTTGAATTCTTGTCTATCTCTCTTTCAGGAAAAGCTCAGAGAATGTCATACTCTTCACATCACATACAACTCAAAAGCATATGCAAGCCCCAGACTATTTTGTAAATGTTGAAGAGGTGAGAAGATGAGAAAACAGATGCAGCACTTTATTTAATCRTTATAAAAATGCTAAACTAGTGGAGAGCTGTGGATTAACACCACGGCTGGTAGAGGAGCCATTCATTCTGTGCCAGATCAGGACCCTATCTGGCCAAAGCCTTTCGAGCGTGTATGACTGACAGCAATGTAGACGACCAGGGCAAGACTGGATACCTGTGAGGTAGAGCCCTTACACAAGGGTTGCCTTATTTTACATTTAAACAGCTATTTCTTAATAGCCCCCTCTGTGTAACATGGAATCAATGTCTCAATCTCCTTTGAACCTTCGGGCAAACACTGGCAGTGCTACATTAGCTACAGCCCCTCCTCACCGGTGGCAGGAGTGAAGGACGCAGGGAGTCCGCAGGGACATTCCTGCTCTCCAAAAGAAGCGTTGGCTGCAGCTAGACCTCYGCAATGAGCAGCAGCTGCAGCTCCCGGACACTAATTCAAAGCACATTCCCCCTCCCCTCTCGCCCCTTTATCCAGAGAATGATAGATTTATTGGGCCAGGTCTTTATCTCTTGTAAATTGGCAGTGCTGTATTGATTCCTGTGGGGCTGTGTTGATGCATGTAGGCTCAGGATCTGGTCCATTTTCATGATATTCAAACATCAATCCCTGCATCCCTTTTTCCCATCTGTAGGCTTTTTTCTGTCATGCCTCTGAGAAGAAAACGCAAATGAGTTAAGGGGCTGTCACCAGCCCCGGGTAGAATTTGCTTTTCTTTGTGACTAGGGTGTTTCCTGATAACTTCTATGGCAGATCCCTCACAAGTTTCTTAAAAACTTGTTACCATGTCCTCTTGAGGATGTCAGTTCCTATTGCAGACTGAAACATTTAAGAAGGGAATTAAGAAGGGTTATTAGCTATTCTCTTTACATACTGTCTTTCTTTCTATATCTGAATTATTAGAAGGATGAATGCTGGTCATCAAAAGAAATAATGAGTTTTAGAAAGTGAAAATGAAACTAGCAAAAAACAAAAGAAATCTGATCTTGCAAAAGGATCCACAGAGAAGAAGAACAAAGAGGTAGAGGATAAAAAAAAAAAAGCTGGGAACCAAAAAGGAAAAGAAAAGAAAGGAAGGAGGAAAAAAAGAACAGAGAGGTTTGCACTGAGAAAGAGCAAGCTAGTTTCTCAGCAGAATTGAAAGCAGTCATAGTACAGGCAGAAGGAACTCGCTGTCAGATCTTGAAAGATTTTTTTTTTTCCTCCGTTGACTGAATACTATTAGTATCTGTTGCTAAATCTCATTTTGAATGGTACCTTTGTGCATGTGATTTTGGTGATTCCAGGCTGGACGTAGAGGCATGCGCTCCGACGCGAAAGGTCGCAGGCAAGGAATGTCCTACATCCATATGCAGCATACACAGCCTCTTCCCTTTCTTCTCCCTATGCCTCAAAARAAGAAAAAAAAATGCAAAGACTGGCTGTCAGAATTGTCTAAGCATGAACCAGTGCCGCACATCAAGTGTGCATTCTCTGTGGCAGAACTGCACCTGGTTGAGGACGGAGCATGAGAGCAGAGCAAGTGAAGGAAGAACGAAGGGCGAAAAAAAGCACTGCCTAGTGTTCTTCTTGCCCCTGTCTTTCTTAGTTTATAATTGATGAAGTCTTGTTACGGCATTTCTTGAGAAGAAAAATCTTTTTGATCACTCTTAATACAGAGACATCTTTCTCCTTTTTTTTTTTTTTTTTCCTTTCCAGCACTCTGCTGAAGAAATAAAAAGCGGAAACCAGTTAATAATTAATGTGAAGATTTTACCTATACTTATCTGTCTGCTTTCAACAGTTTAAGTAATTGATTTCCTCAGCTTGAGCCCATGCAGACTCCTGTTAATACATTGTGTCTCTACCTTGGTTGGTTGGTAGCAGTCTGATGTCACAGGAGAGAGAGATAGGTAGGTTAGCAGTGCAATCATGGTGAGATCTTCATTCAATTTCTTACTTTGCCACTTATCTCCTCTTTGGCCTCTATGGCCATGGACACTCATTCTCATTACTCATTCTCTCTCAGTGTTGGCTTTATGTTTGTCAAAAAAGTCACCAAATTTTGCTACCTCCTTGGGAACGTGTGAAACAAAAAAAAAGGTATGAAGTACAATAGGGACAATTTAGATACTGTTGCTCTAAAGAATCATTACACTTTTAAGCAATAAACATAATTTGGTGTTTCTCTGTCAGAGCTTTTTTTTTCTTTTTGTCATCTGCTTTTCAGAAATATTCTGAGAGAAAACCTTTATCTCATGTCATGATAAACTGCTAATAACTGTTGAGTGACTAATCTGAAAACTAAATGTGGTAACAGAAAATTTTCGGTGAAAGCAGCAATTAAAAAAAATACTCTTGAGTGAACTTTGGTTTCACGCTCTGTCTTCACATTTTATTCTCCTATCTATTTTAGATTGACACTAGGGATCAGAAATTTCTGGAACTTCTCTAGTTTGGAATGGCAGAAGTTCCTCCTGGAAGGCTTTGTGTGTGTGGATATCTCTTCCTCTGTCTGTGCATCCTTTGATTTCCTCTACCCAGCAGTGAACAAACATTCTTTGGCTCAAAATGTGTCAAGGCATCGAACTGTAAAACAGAAACTGTGCATTTTTAAATCTTGGGAGTGATGTTTGCCTGGAATAGATAGCACTACTCTGAACTTTATCTAGTTATATGGACATTCAACCATGCTAAGCTTGTGGAAATATTCCTAGGCAGTGTCAGAGACAACTGTGGCAGACGTACTGTCTCTTCCATGTCATGGTTCTCCRTTACATCTTCATAGTCCTGCAAGGTAATTCAAAGGGAATGTTAATGAATCTTGAGAGTGGTTTATTTTGCCTGTTTTTTCCCTCCCCTTCCCAAGCCACCAGATATTTCTGGCATCTGAACATACTAATTGATGTTTATCTGTGTGACATCCTCCTGTGAGTCACTTACTTTGTATCACAGACAGTCTCCTGGGAGCGGTGGATCTCAGCTGTAGTCCTGTGAAGAAAGCTAAATGATCCTCTACCTTAGATGAACTGTGATCAAGACACTCTATAATACAAAGAGAAAGAATCTCAGGCCACCTGATACAAGCTTCATTGAATAATGAAATGTGGAGCTGCAAAATAACTAATGTAAATGATAAAAACTACACTCTTAAAACTGTTTGATATGTCCCTTTGAAGGTTTCAAATGAATAGAGATAAAAGCTTGTTGGGGAAGTCTGTATTTTAGCAGGCACGATTTTGAAGAATAGATTTTTTATTATGATTTTCATTAGAAGTCTTCTTTAGAATTGTTGTCTGTAGTACATTATGGAAAAATCCATAAACTTGCAGTCTTTTTGAATGTTCATGAACTGAACAGATAAAAGTAGTTGGATTTTTGGCAACCAAAAAGCATTTTTTGATGAGAAAGAACTAACCCTTTTTTTTTTTTTTTTTTTATTTTTGGCAACCAAAAAGCATTTTTTGATGAGAAAGAACTAACCCTTTTTTTTTTTTTTAAATAACTGAACTTCTATGGAAAGTTTTTTTTTTCAGAATTTTCATATTTCAGAAAAAAAGTAATTTTTTTTTCTCATTAAAGTTATCTAAATCACTCTGTGCAGTCTTGTGAATGAAACAAAATAAAATTCTACCTATCATTTGAWCTATAGAAAAATATCAAATCATAGCTAAAATATTTGGGTAACCACAGATCAATCTGGCAACCTCTATCCTGAGWTAGGGCAATCATCTTCAGACAACGGGAGTTTAGGTTTTTTTGACTACGTGTTGCTCTCTTCCCTCCWCAAGCTAAATGATGTGCATACAAATCCTATCACAGCATTTCAAAGCAATATGGATACTGCACAAGCAAGAATTATTTTGATGGCTTTATACAACTTTCTTGCATTTGATAGGGCTTTTTTCTGTTTCAGTTTTTAGTGGATGATCCCTCAGTGGATGTTTTGGGGAGGTGTGGGCACTTTGCTTGCAGCCATGCATGGTTTTACCTTTGGTAGAATCTGAAATCATAAATGAGGCCAGCACTGACTTCTGACTTACTTCATGATATATGGTAAGTTATTGTGATGTGTCACTTACTTAATCATTCTAAAAGGTGTTAATATTTTGTGACATGCCATGAACGATAAGGTGCTGTAACTCAGAAGTTGCCTTYTGTCACAGCTGTCAAGCAGAACATGAAATCTGGTCCCACCAGTAAAATTTACATATATACTTCTCTAATTTGGGGTCTGGACTTCAATGTGCTGCTGGTGCACAGGCCCAGTGAAGTATCTTTTTATTGGAGCAGAGGTTAAAGGAAATCTTCTTCCAGTTTCTTTAACTATCATTTAAGAGTTTAGCTGTGAACTTGTGTATGCTGTTCTATATACCAAATTCACCATGTAGAGAAAAAAGGCCACCTATCAGTGTATGAAAGGTCTGATCCTGTGTYGATGTGTCACAGAAGTACAACTCTGTGCAAAGTTTGATCTCCACAGCTAAATGAGTAGAAACAGAGTGCCTCAAAAGCAGAGGTGCTACAGAGAAGTGGAAAGAAAATTATTCTTATTTATCTCTATATAAGAACCATGGTACACACAATAAAATTATTAGGTATGAGGATAAAAAAACATGTATTTTTTCCATGTATAAYATACTACTCTTGTGGAACTCATTGTCACAGCATGTTACAGAAACCAAATATATAAGTTGGATATAAAGTAATTGTAATCATTTATAGAAGACATATAAGACAAGTTTGTTGATAATGTTAAACTATTGATAAATATTATTATGAGCCTAGAATCCAGATGCAAATTTCCTGGTCCAGTGAAATGAYGGGAATTAGGAGGATATAGCTTTGCTTGTAAAACCTGTGACTGATAGAAAACTGGGAATGTGGAAATCTCCATGTTTTTAGACTTTCTGCAAAAGCCAGCTCAACATTCAATCTTCCTTGTA
Source organism: Eudromia elegans (assembly GCA_003342815.1). Taxonomy (NCBI): domain Eukaryota; kingdom Metazoa; phylum Chordata; class Aves; order Tinamiformes; family Tinamidae; genus Eudromia; species Eudromia elegans. The sequence continues at coordinate 768,034 of PTEX01000136.1, forward strand.
AAATGCTTCCATGTTCTGATTGCCCACTGTAAGACAGAACATGACTATTCTCTGGGCATCTCCCAACTGTTTGGAACCTCTTGAGTACTTGAGCATCAAGATCTAAGTTCAGTATGTCAGGGTAGCTTCAGACAATGCCAGTGGTTGACCTAGCATGTACTAACCCCAAAAGAGTGACAAAAAATCCCTTTTCTGTCTAAAATTACCATATTCTCTGGATTTATTCTGTGCCTGGAAGAAGGGAGACACCTAACATACATTTAGACCTTTGAAATACACTGTCCTGCAGTAGCAGATGAGCAAAGGTGCAGTGATTATGTTGTTAAGTTGTGATTATGTTTTGGGCTTTTCAGTTCAGTTTATGGCATTGGAAAATAGCACAAAATGCATGCTAGTCTATATGAAACAGGAATTATAAATCCTGTGGAAAAGAAATTAACTATTTTCAATTCTCTGACAGCCTTCCAAGATACTTATGATTCATCCTGGTCAGACAACATGGATGATAGAAGCCGACAATCACTTCATGAAGAATGCCTCTTTTAACTGGGTAGTTGTCACCACCCACACCAATGACTACCAGAAACAAGACAAATATTCTAAATCTGAACATTTCTTAATCTCAGGAAGAAGTAAAATAAGGAAAACGTCTACACCAGTAACTATGGTGTAGATCCTAGCTCCTAATCTCCGTGGTTGAGTTCCAGAGAGGAAAGGAGGTTGTGATTAACATATAGATATTAATATAGATATGTCTTACAGACACATGTGTTGAGTGGGTCTGCCCAAACATATTCTCAGATATCTTTGAGCATTTAACCTGTTTTTCTCTGCTCTTCATCCATAAAGCAGGGATGTTGACAAAACCCAACCTTTTTTGCATGGATCTGCTAAGACTTGACATCATTCTGGTTATATCACTATAACAGTGAATTTCTAGCAATGTCTCCTGGTGGAAAGCTCTGAACTACTCTGAGCTAATAAAACCCCACTGCTACCTTTCAATGAAAGAATGGAGACATGGCTTAACTAACTCAGTAGACACAGGCAGTGTCTATTAAGTCTATTAAGTAAGTCTATTAAGACTTCTCTATATGGGCAATTTCTTCAACCTAACAATACAATCCTAGTACAAGAGGACCTTTTTAAAGACAAAATCCTATTCTGTATTTTGCCTGTGCCTTTTATCTTTATTATTGACCAAACAGAAGCACCATGGCTGCATATTTCTCCCAGACTGTCAGGGCATTAGGCTATACTTCCACATTTTCTGGTCTACACCCATCTCTGTTCCAAATACATAAAAAGTAATAGAAGGAGGTCAAGGGCCAATTATTCTAATTAGTCACCAAGGTCAGAACAAGAAGCAATGGGATGAAGCTGCAACAAAGGGGAAATTTAAGTTAATGATTAAGACAAACTTTATAACTATTAGGATAGTTAGAGCCATGGAACAAACTGCCAAGGAAGGTCACAGAACCACTTTCTCTTAGAAGCTTTCAAGGGCGGACTTATAATCAGTCTAACAGTAATGGCTTAAGGAAAATGAATCCAGTCTTGCTGTGAAGCACAAGCACAAGATACGCCACCCACTAGGGTCCTTCTTCCGTCCCTAATGATTCAGTGTTGAATCTGTGGGCAAAATTAATTCTCTGTTCTTTTAGCAAACAAGTTTGAAGAGAGAAAGGCACAGTGATGTATACCTTGACTAATACTCTTCTAATGTTCTCAATGTGTCTAACTGGGTGCCACTATACCTGAGAGGTTTTACATAATATTAACAGTGACTTGACCCSGTACCTATGACTTTTAACCAGGGACCTCAAACCTCATTACAAGCTTTGTGAAGCTTGATTAACCTATCAAGCTTCACAACAGGAACATGTCATGCTCGGGTGATTATTGTGACAAAAGCAGCAGTGCCATGAGACTTGAGGATTTATTTCTAAATCATAGTCAAGAGCTTGAAGCAGTGCCAAATTCAGGATTTTGTTGAAAAGATTGAGTGTATTAGGGAAAATAAGTGCTACCTTCAAGACAGATGGACAATTAATACTACACACTTGGTGCTGTGGGCCATATCCACAAACTAGTTGAACTGGGCTTCTGTTAGGACGCACGTAGGTGAATGGGTCATGCTTTTCTGGTTGGTTAAATTTTGGGCCAAAGAGGGGATTTCTGTCATTGCTGGCACTGTAAAGCAAACCCTGGAGGTTTCTTGTATTAATTCCTTCATTGAGTCTAAGTTCCATGTTTGAAGTAAAAAAGAATAGCAAAGCATCCAAATCCATTATAAGAACCCCCAGARATGAATACCACCGTCTTCAGTAAATAGTTCCTGTGGTTAGTCATCTTACTCTTTAAGTCCGTGCTTTTATTTCCAATCAGAGTATTTCTAGCTTGAACAYCCAGCCTTTAAACATTGCTGTAGGTTTATCCACAATGTTCTTTATGTGGATACTTGCAGACTGCTCAAATCTGCACRTGTGCTTTACCTTTGCCAAGCCAAATCAAATGAATTACTGAATTCCTACGGAGTGAGGTTATCTCACTTTATGTGTGAACTGTGATGTGAAGATTTTACAAAGGGAATCTGGAAGAGCAGTAGTTACAGCCACATTAAAAAAATGGATCTCTACTTGTATTGTATTTTATTCTGTATAGGCAGCTTTTCGTGGTTTTTTTTTCTTTCCTAGATTTGAGACAAAATATTTGTTCCCAGTTGTCTACTTACACACAGTTTGTCAAGCAATCTAGAGAGATCTACCTAAGCTGTCTATTTTCTTTGTTATTTAATACTATATCAGAATTTGTGGCATTTGAAAGTACTCTCTGTAATGATTTTCTGCCCTTTTATTATCCAGCTCCTTATTAAAACTATTTAATAAGGATAGATATGAACAGTGGCAACTGTGGCGTTCCAAAGCAGAGCTTTTCTTTCAATGATTTTTCCCCATTTGATGTGTTCTTTCGGGATCCAGTATTCAATATTCATTTTTCTTGACAAAATAGGATATATTAATTATCTTCATTTTTATATCCTTTGTCAGAATATCTTGTGTTGCTATGTGTTGTAGTTTGAAGGGGGGGCGCAAATTTAGTAGAGATGAAGAGATGAATTCCACTGCATTCCAGCTGATCCTCAAATGTTAAAGGCCTAGGCTGGACTCATCTCTTAACAGGGACACCAAATACTGTGGTGACTATATTCTGTGGTGACAAGTCTGGAAGTAGCAGATTCAGTCTGTCTACTATTTGGTCTGATTGCCTTCAAAACAAGTAGTCAAGTTCAYGAATAGCATGATTTATTCAAATGCAACATTTAGAGAACAGGTTTCGGATGTTAGTACAGGAAATTCTCCACTACAGTGTGGGGTTCTTAGCTAGTGCCTAGTGTACAAATGCACAATCATCACTCGTCTAGAAGATGGGAGAGAGAGCTCCCAGTCTTGAGGAGTCTCCTCAAACAGCGTCCCAACCAAAGGAGAGGAAAGGGGCTCAGCCTGTCGACTGATCCAGAAGTTACAAGGGAGTCTACCTTCTTCCCTCTTTCTTCTTCCTTYCCTTTACTTAATAAAATATGTTTATGGAGAACAATACATAATTTGTTTGCAGAAGAAATCTACAACTATTTTTTGCCCTTTTGCAGTTTTTTTCAAGAACCTTTAATTTTCCAGAATAAATCAAGTGTAACCAAGAATTATGAAGTCAAAGGATAGTGTTTTCTCCTGTCTAATTTGTAGCGAGAGTAACAAACATCCATGAGAAATGGATGCATCCATGAGCATCCATGAGAAATAAAGGATCAAGTCTAGTGATAGAAAGACAAGGTCTGGAAAACATATACTATCCCTAGACCATAAGAGACAGAAACCACTTCCTTCTCTGTCATTATAAAAGTTCTAATCGTCTTATGGTCAGTTCAGTTACACCAAAAACATGCTGCAGCCCCAGGTCAGGAAAAAAAATTGCATTAAAAAAGATAGGTGCAGCACCCCTTTGAACAGAACAATTATGTCAAACTTGAGAAACTGGACACCAATCAGCAATGTGACAATTGAATCCATCGTTGCAGACAAAATGCTGTAGTAAACGTTCAAGAGACAGGGAAGAGAGAGAGGAGGAGAAAAAGAAAGAGAGAGATATTCAATTTGATCGCATTAGGATTGATTTAAAGATTGTTCGGGAGCTACTTTCATTTTCATTTTAATATTATTAGGAGATAGCAGCATGTAACAGGCTTTGACACTGAATGCTATGCTTTGCATCGGTTGCAGAAGTTGCTTGTGGAAGTGGAGGGAGGAGGGAAGAATTGATCAGATTCCTTTTTCATAGGGAAGGGAGAAAGTTTTGTGACATTTACAAAGTCATCTGTCACCTGAACTATGGATTGGGTAGACAAGTTCCTACATTTCATGCTTTATATCTTCTTTTAACTCACACACATCCATATTGGTTGGCCTGAAGTTAGAGAGAACACTCTATTTGCTTCCAGTGATGAACACATCTTCCTCCTGTTGTCTCCCTCATCATTCATTCATTCCTCATCTGTATTACCACCACCTTAAACTCATTGACTGTGTGTTTTGGGACAAAAATATGGGGATGAAACCAGGGATTGTTCCTGGTTCTAAGCTCAAATAAAGCTTCCTGTGAATAGGATGACTTTTTTTTTCTTTTCTTTTCTCCACCCCCCATTGYAGATACTGATTCATCCATTTCATCCCATAAGGTCATATTTCAACCAGTGTGTCCAGGCACTGCACGTGGATTACCAGGCTGTGGTGTTGACTGCTGCAGCACTAAACTTGGAGGAGGTTTGATGGAACTGCTTTAGAAGAATCACCACTAACCAGCCACACCCAGCCTGGAGGTTTGCACCCCCTCCCAGGGCACACTTACAGATAAATCATTCCATCTTTACTTAATAGATTAAAATCCTTGGGGCAGAGGGGACRGAGGTGGACATGGAGTCTCCAGAACGGGATCTGTTTCTCTCAGCAGTTTGGTTGGTTGGTTGGGTTTTTTTACTACAACCATAAGGTCTTTTTCATTGTTTTCCTCTTTCCCAAAAAGAAGTCCCCGCTGCCAGTGGAGGGAATGGCAACAAACAACTCAGGCCGTACTGAGTCACAATCACCTTATAGATCTAAACCATCTAATTTGCTGCCCTTCATGCCTTGTTGATGACAAGTGATATCAAGCTGATCCTCCTGAGTCACCATCAGCTTAGTTCTTACTAGTGGGTCAAGAACTCCACTTGTTTCTCTGCTTGGAGGTTACAGAGAGGAGAGTGGCAAAGGAAGGATGGAGCTGGAATAGGAAGGTGCTTTCTCTGACCTCCCTTCATGGTCACTGAATAGCTGGACTGATAGAACCCCCAAAAGTGTTGATGTAACTCATTCCTTTCCAGGAATCCAGCAGAAGCAACCATAAGTTTCTGAATGGCATTAGTTTTTCTTCCTTTCCTCACATACAGCATCAACTGTTCCACATCCACAGCAAGATGCCMCTTTGGACCAGCTCAGGTAAGGAACCATGAGCTGATACAGATATGGATAGATATGGAACAACTTCCCTGGTCATAACACGGTGCATTGCAAGCAGAATAAAAAAATCAGCCCRTTTATACATCAGTGCTGTCTTGCTGGTCACATGCCAGCCTAAGGGAACATGCATGTTTCTGTTAAAGTGAAACACTAGGAAGAGGCCTGCGTGTCTGATTTTCTTGTGGAAATCATGGGTCTCATCAGAGCAGTAATTCAGTGTGTCTCAAATATTTCAGATTAGAGAGGACAGCTATAATCTTTTTCTTCTTTCCTAGAAACGGGGAAATTGCTTTATTTGCTGAGCTGTGGCTATGGCTGTTTCTCTGTCGGTGCTTATGTGAAGAAATTACTGAGGTAGAGCAGAGTTTTTCACATGGCTTTGGATGTCGTTTGTTTGAAAGAGCCAGCTAGCCTACAAAAACAGGGCCCTCACTGGTCTGACAAAATGTGAACTTCCTGTTTCTGTTAGTCCACATAACCTGGATGCTGGGGATTCTGCAGAACAATCTCATTCAGTTGCTGACAAGATTTTAAGATTTTTTTCTTTTTCTTTTTTATTTTTTCCCCCGCTTAGGTAGACAGCATTGTTATCAGGCTAGAGATTCATGTGTGCTTTTAATCTTTCTCCCACTTACCTTGTTTTAAGTAAGAGTAGTCAAGTATATATGAATCTATAAGCATAGATTCAAAGGTATTGCCTTTGGTGTGATAGGGTGGACTTCTTAATGTTGGTGAGAGGRGCTTTGAAAGTAACATCTTGGGAGAGAGTGCTTAAAGCCATGCAGCTCTAAGTAGTGCATAACTAGTGCATCCTTCTCCAGGTGACTTCTGACTTGGTAGGTTTCCCCTACCTCCTTTCTCCATTCTCACAAGAGTTTTGATGTCTTACTTGGCTGCCCATAGCCAAGAATCATAGATTCATAGAATAAGGTATTTTAAGTCCCAATTTAGCAGTTTTTCAACTGTTTAATATGCTGGATTATTTTACTTATTTATTTATTCATTTATTCATTTATTTGAGTGCTGGGGGCACTTAGTTCTCTTCACCTATTGTAATACCTGAGGACTTAGCTCTGAGCTGCATCTTCACTTTATACCTACTATCTAACTGTTTTTATGTCTGAATACCTAACCCTAATTCCACCGCATCAGCTAAGATTAACTTGTGCTATCCTGCTACCTATTACAACACTGCTCTAGCTAGTAATACCTGACAAGTATCTTGAATAATTCTTTCTTAATTATAGTATCTTTAGAGTGACTCAGTGATCAATACTAGTCTTAGTAGTAAGACACATGCCTGGTGATTTAAATGAAATCTAGAATCCAACTGGTCCACAATGAGCTCTAATTTAAGCTTCACCAATGCAGAAATAAGTTGTTACACCAAGTTTATGCTCTTGTAACCCAAGCTGAATTCTCTCCATCCTTTTTTCTTACAAAAGTCAACATCTGTAGTTCAGGTGACACCTTTCACATCCGATGCCTTTGTTTCTGCAATGAATTACTGCCTTTCAATAGAGCAGAACTAGCTGCYACTGACTCCATCAAAGCTCATTACAATCCTGTTAGAGACCTTATCTACAGAGACATCCAAGTAAATGTAATCATTTATGCTTCTAACACTCTGAATTTAAAATCACTATAATTATCATTGTGCTAAATAACAAGAGGAAAGACTGCTCAGGCTAAGTTATTGCAGCCTTGGGTCAAATCTATTGTAGGTGTAAATTGTGGAACAGAGTAAGAACTGTAGTAGCTAAAGAGTGTAGCTAGTCTTGCCACTCAGCCCAGTTCCTAAGAGCAGCCTCAGAAGTCTCAAGCCAGCTGTTCAGCCTGGCTTGTCGTGAACCACTGCTTTTGCTCAAAAAAAGAGGGGCTGAGATGTGCTGAGGTTTATTAGGTGTAGGTGTAACATCCAAGTGCTCTTCCCCTGAAGGGACTTCACAGTCTGTGGTGACACCAGCGGGACTGCGGCAGCAATACGCTGTGGTCCACCACATTCCTAAGCCATCATGTAAATACCAAGTTTCATTTTCAGGAATGACACGGAAGGTAGATTGCTAAAATAGGTTACCCACAAGGGAGGACCAAGAGATGTTCACAGCATCACATCTCTGCTTCTTGCCGACGTTTTTCATGCTCTTTTATCGTGGCTACACACTTTCCATTTGCTGCTTCTCCCGATAGTGCAAACCTCTTACCTCAATTTACTCCCTTGAACCTCATTTTCTGCTATTTTAACTTCTACTCTTAGCACTATCTATGCTTCATCAATAAATCTCTCCTACTCATTTATCTCCCTGAGAATCTCAGTTCCTATTTCTATCACTTTTGCTCTGTACCAGGAAGTCCTTTTCTTGTTTGACATCCCAGCACACTTAATCACGACGTGGAATAGGGAGATACCTTCCCTTAGTGTGGTTGGCACGGCAGAGAGAAAAATTTGTTGCCAACAACGGCAATGAATAAGCCTTTCCAATGATCATTATCATGATGAAGTGATACATAGAACACCTCCCAGAGGCCCTAACCTGCTTCAGAATATTATTAAGGAAGTGGAGAAATTGGTGATGGCTCTTGGGTTGTCAGATTCAGGTTCTCTCCACTCTTGGGGGAATTTTTTACTCTATAATAGAAGAAAAGTAAACAGATAAACCTGCAGGTTTCTACACTGCTCAAATCCCAGCTCTGTCTCTATCCTTCATCAGAGATTGGTTCCCATATGGAACTTAGGTGATGCAGATACAGCTTTATGTTGAGTAGCGCCTGAAGTAAGCATGACATTGTAWTCAGTATTCTATTTAAGTTTCCCAGCTTTACAACTTTATCCAGTTCCAGACTAATTCCATTCCATACAAAATTTAAATTCTATCTACATAATTTTGCAAGAAGAAGGCAGGAAAGAACAAGGACTTTATTTACAGGTATTACACAAAAATAAACATGCTTGCATGTTTGCGTGTATGTGTAGCTGAGGCAGTGTGCTTCCCTTATCACCAGCACTTTGAGCTGGAAAGGCCTGGCCTATAACATGATGTAGTCCATTTAGAGAAAAAAATATATATGATGWGTATCCTTTTCAGTCAAAGTCCCAGTAGATTTTAAGTAAGTGTGGTACATTATGACCTCAACTAAATTTGTCCAGTATGTCATCCTGAATATTCCCAGCTGTTTGTTGTACATGCACAAAAAGTACTTAGATATTTTCAGTGTACACAAATAGCGTTTACTGATGACATTTAATTCACTAGCTAGCATATTTCTAAAAAGCAGTGTATTTGGGGGATATCAAGGCAATATTTTTGAACTGATACAGCAGTGATTATGGGATGCTTTAGATTTTGTTGCATAGTGTAAAAAATCAGAAAACATTTATTTACACAATGCAGAGCTTACAAGCAGCAGCAGGAGGAATACACCTGAATCCTTCATGACAAAAGGCACATTGCATATATAATATTGATAGTGTTCTAATGTATASCATCATGAGCTTTTTAAAGAAGAAGCCATTTGTCCAACAAAGCAAATGTAAGTTGAGATCTACATAAAGAAGCTTCCACGCCTCTTCAGGCACAGTTTTGTCTCCTTTGTTTACCAGCAACTGAACTTTGCCTGAAACAGTGTGCAATAATCAGGGACATCTAGTGGCTGACTGATAAATTGCAAATCAACATTTGGTTACATGCATTTATTTGTAATCGCTCGAGACGTAGAATATCAGCTCTGGCTGCCTTGACTTTTTTAAGGATCTCTTTCTCACAGTCTTTTCCAATGGAATATTAAGAACTTGTCTCTGAAAGAAATTCTTCCCCACTCCCCAGATTACAAGTGATGCTTGTGATAGCTTTCTCCTATAAAAAGAGTAGGTAGCTTTTTCTGCCCTCTTGGTCTGTGCTGGGTTTCATATATTCCTGCCTAATCACTCACAGTGCGCTTGAGCATACAGGAAATTAAGAGTAAAAAGGCTACACTGAATAAATTTATATATATATATATATATATATATTTTCTGTGACTCAGAACAAACAGCAGAAATTTCTTATTCTTCAGAATTCATAGAGCTCAGGTACAGAGCTCTCATAAAAATAATTTCTGTTTTGTTTTGTTTCTTGTTTTCTTTTCTTTTGATTGCTATTAATTTGAAGCTTCCCTGGAATTTTACTTCTGATGAGAAAAACAAACAAATGAAAAAGTGTTTTCCTTAGCCTTGCCTTTCCTTTCCTTTCCTTTCCTTTCCTTTCCTTTCCTTTCCTTTCCTTTCCTTTCCTTTCCTTTCCTTTCCTTTCCTTTCCTTTCCTTTCCTTTNCTTTCCTTTCCTTTCCTTTCCTTTCCTTTCCTTTCCTTTCCTTTCCTTTCCTTTCCTTTCCTTTCCTTTCCTTTCCTTTCCTTTCCTTTCCTTTCTTCTTTTCCCCAGAACATTGTCCAACATTACTACCCTTTTTTTTCACGTTTCTGACTTTTCATTGCCTCAGATTTGCTTGTTAAAAAGTACAGCCTTGTCTACTCTTAGCAGGTTAGTCACTGATGTAAATCTGTGCAGTACATATAAATAACCCTAAACATTCTGTTAGTTGGTAGTAATTGGCAATTTCCTCCAGGGAAAAAGGGCCCCAGCTATGCTGCTCATTTTTAGAGGGATTATGCTTATATTTAAAAGTGACTAATGAATGTACCCAATTTGTTGTTAGTGCTGGCAAAAGTCTAAAGCAGTTGTTTAGATTATCGTATTACAGATATCGTCTTACATGTTCTCCTTCCCTCCTAGAGAATTCTTTCTGGGCTGGAGGTGAAACGAACAGGGGAAACGGGGTGGCCTCTCCCTGTAGGAAGTACCTCTGCTGATGCTCTAGAGAAAGCAGTGCCTTGAAAGAAAAGAAGCTCCCCCTATGAGCCCCCCTCCACCAGGAAAGGCACACAGAGGTAGACAAACCACGAGGTGCTTTTTGTTTCCTTTGAGGTGATACTAACTGCCATAAAACTGATACTAGTGGTAGAACATGCTTCTAGGAGGTGACAAATCTAAACTGCTTTCCCTCTTCAGAGTCCAAATGTATGTTTCATCTCTAAAGACTCCAGAGTCTGAAAGAATGTTGATAATGGCCAGAGATTTTGGATCTGCATGTCTGAATACTTTCACCCTGAAGAAGGTGTTGTTTCTGGTTTCCTCATTGACAGGAGGAAGGTTTCTGATAAAAAAAAGCTGTCAAATCTGCCCGCATTTTAGCCCATAAAGAGGGTTATTCCCCAGTAAGTAACAGATGGAGATAGCCGTGCTAGTATTTATCTAGGTTCTGGATTCTGAAGGGGTGAACATATCTACCTTCAGCATGGATTCAAGAGGAAAAATGAGTTTCCAGAGAAAGCTTGCATTCCTCTGCTACACTTTTRCCTTACACTAGATCACTCCTTTCTTACAGTTCAGTTTTTTTGGTGTGATCTTCTGAGGTGATACCTCTTCACAAGTCCCATCTACAGAGTTCAGATGCTTTCCCATATTTTTAAAAATGAAGCATGGAAATATGTATGTCTCTCCTCCTCAGCCTAGGATTAGCTGAAAGTCAGACAAGGCTCGTAGTTTATCTTTGAGGGTGAAGAAGGCTGTCTCAATTTCTTCAGTGTTCATCTTTCCTATCAAACTACCCTGTGCTGAATAACTCTCAATCTAAATAGATGAGGAAGGTTTGAGGAAAAACAGGATCTCCAAAATAGTAAATTTAAGTAGCAAAGTAGATTTCCTGATTTAGCGAACTGCTACAGTTCCTCCTTAAAGTTCCAGATTAAAATTTCTGAAGAAAAAATAGAAAAACTATGCTGAAAAAAGGTATTGAATACACACACACACACACCCCTCCCCCCCAAAAAAAAAATAGCAAGAGCTTCTATATTTAATATAACAAGGTGCACTTTCTGGTAGTATGACATACACAACACCCCAGRCAGAAGTTCTAGAGAAGTGTCTCCATAATACTTGGAGCCATACCCTGAGCCAGTGTTTAGACATAGAATTGGAAGCCAAGAAGCTGTTTAAGCTCTTAAATGGCCATTAAAAAGTTCAGCTCAGAAGTGTGCGTATTAATAYGGATTTCTGCCAGCATCTCYTGCTTGTTTGCAACTGYCAGGTGACGATTGTGTGGATGCCAAACCAACTTTACTAGTCRGTTACTTTTGCCTTTGAGTTTTTGRGTTTTTTTAAAAAAGATAAAACAATTTCTCCAACAAAATTTCTGAGTMAGCCTTTTGAAAGAGTGCTTTATGTAGAAGAAAGCCATTCACATTTGCCCAGGAACCAAGCTAGGAAGGGAACAAAACAGTGAAAGGTGTGAGTTGCAGTTATGAAGCATATTATTTCCTTAAATAAGTAAGAAAGACTTGCGGGTGCAAATTGCTATCAAGTACTCAAATGATAACAGTGGCTTTTTACCTTTCATTTAAATTACTTTGTGTGGGAAAAATAAGTRGTAACTTTATAGTCCTTGCCTCAAACAGACTACGGGACCTGTAGGGCACCTCAGCTGTTCTGTACGATGAAATAAAAGCCTAAAACACCTCAAAGATGCTTCTCACAAAGAAAAGTCAAGAGATGTGAAGGGAAGGAAAAAGAAAAAAAAAACAAAACCATTGAATACTGGGGTTTGTCAGAAACTCTGGCCATACAGTGAGCTGAGATTCCCRAACAAGGCTGCAGGAAGCTGCCTTCAATCGCTTGGCACCTGGAACGTGGGACCCCTTGTCAGGGGCAGTCTCATACATCTACTCTTTGATTAAACATATGGCTCACTTCTTTCTAGGAGGGTGAGGGATGCTTCGCCACACAACCCTCTTCTGATCTCTCCCTGCCTGCGACTTCCTCGAGGAGTCTAAAACCTCAGTGCTGTTCTCTGGCAGAATGCAAGCCCCTGCCCCTTGACTGCAACTGTGAGAGTCCCAAGGTAGGAGGCTGGAGATTACTGTCTCATTTTGCCCTCTCATGTTATATTAAATTATAGGAGTCAGTTTTAGGAAGAATGTTACATGCTTGTGATGAACTTTTGCAATAGTTCTTGGGTTATATCCCTGCAAAGAGCTGATCGGTGTGGCACTACTGGCACATCACCCTTTATGCCATAGTAAGATCTGGCTGCTAGGTGCTTCTGTTGGCATATAAATGAACCATCAAATTCAGGGTTTAGCAATCACGGTCGTATTGTGACTGAATCATGTAAGTTAGATTCTCAGTGAGTGCAAATATTTCTATTGCCATTACCATAGTGAGCTCTAAGATTTGAATCAGTCTGTATCTGGACCAACTTACTTTCCTTTGGCAGTGACTATTGTGACTGCACTTTGCCAAAATCATATTTTTGCTTATCTTCCCTGTTTTATTTGTTCTGATACTACAATGAATTCAAAAGAGAGAATCAATCTTAAAAAAACAAAAGAACATTATGTGGTGGATTCTATGCTGGTGTATTTTGTGTCCTATAGAAAAAAAGATATTTTTTTCTGAAATGTTTCTTGTTTTGTTATTTCCTCTCCTGTCTTTTTGTTTTGTTTGGAGTACCAGCTTAAGCCAGCGATAGCGTTTTGCTTCCAGGGGCCAGAAGGGTTAATTTCTTCCCACTCCACCCTGGTCTCTCCTGAAGCTGGAGYTACACTCATCAAGGATCTAGCATGGGGAGGGATGGATTTCTGAAGACAGCCTGAGGGCTCCAACAGCAGCCTTCGCTTTCAATCAATGTCGAGAGGCACGAGTGGAAATTCATTCAGTGAACAGTCGGAGGTCCTCGCCTGTCCATGCAGCCGCCTGGCACACAATCCCAAGCAAAAACTGGTGGCATCTCAGCTGGAGATCTGACATTTTGCCGAACCACCGTTTGCTTGAGAACTGATAATTAAACACTCCTTCTCCTTWAAAAAAATAATAAAAAGGTAGATAAAAAAATAAGTAAACACTTCTGGTAACCTTGGAGGCTCCCTATTGTCAAGGTCTCCAGTACATGCCAAAATGTTTTTTGTTCGGGAGCGGCCCTGGCCATACAATTGCCTTTCCTGTTGCCTGAGCGCATTATTCTGACTGTTTTCATTTGACTTGCCTCTGGGATGCTGTGCAGTTCTGGCAGAGAGATCTGCACACTGGCAGAGTTCATGAACTAACGCTTGCAAGCTGATCTTTGCCCTACGTGTTTCTAAATATTTTGGTGTGTTTGTAGCATGACAGAATGTGACTTTGCATTGAAAAGCCARAAGACACAAAGAGAAAGAAACATCTTGTGTCCCCTCCTTTCGCTGCATCCCCCCTCCTCCTAATTCTGTCAAGTTTTATTATTTTCACAAGGCAACCAGGTGAGTCATAATATTTAACCAATATTGGGGGAAGGGAGAGGTTTTAATTAATTTCATTACAGATTAACAAAGTCCAGTGCATGACTCAGTGGAAGTCTATACAGTCTCTTGCAGACAGATGGGATCTTACCCTCTCTGTCCTCTGAGCATCCTGGATGAGGTGGAGATGCATTAACACAGCTTCTATTCTGTTCTGCAGTGCTGCTTGCAGGGTAATGTCACAGTAAAACATCCATGCAATCCRTAGCTGACTTGAGCTTGGTCAGCTCCCACTGAAGACCATGTTTTTTTCTAGTTCTACACACTAAAAAAATTGTAAGCATRTCTGGAGGTTTGACTTAAAGCATCAGAGAAACAGCAGCAGTGTCTTCTATGAGCAGGTGGTGTTCTCTGGTGGGATCCTGCTGTGYCCAGAAATGCTGTGAACTCTGCTTCTAGTGCGGAGAAGGAATCAAGCCTAAGTGCTGGGAATAGTTAATACATTTCATACRCTCGTGTCAGGAGAGGGCTATATCATGGTGAGAGCAGACCAGAGTAGAGAGTCTGCTCTGTGAATACACCTCTCACTTGTTTCATGCTGGGCATCCTTACATCCAGTGAGTTTGGTCCACTGATTTCGGTCTTGATCCTTCCGCTAGTTTATGTTTGGTTCTCTGAACTTGAGACAAAAGAAACGAGCAGGATCAAAGGGCATGTTTCCAGCAAAGTCACCTTGCAAGGATCAGACCTCATTCCTGTACTCCAAATTCCACACCTGTACACTTTAGTGGTGACAGATAAGGACTAGCTCAGTTTCTCGTGATAAGAGCACTTTATATAAAGTGCATATGTGGTTGAATCGCAGATTGCAAAGAAGAATTGCACTGATGTTACTGATAGATGTAGATAGAAGCATGGACAACTCAAAATTCATTGGGATTGAGCARACCTGCTGGTCTTAAAGTTCTGATAGAAGGAATTTGAAGGTGTATGCTCTGCTCCTCCTCAGCTATTTAGGAAAATATTCATATGTAAATGGGAACCRAGCTGTCATTCTTGTTAYTATTCTTTTAGAGTCATGATCTCCRTATCTGTTTTCAAATATTTCTCTGTGCTTCAGTGTATTCTGTTGCCTGACTAAGCCCAAAGGCAGGCTACGAAATCCAAGAGCTCTCTGCCACTGCAGTTGAACTCTCTGCACAAATAAATTCAGGGTCAAATTATGGACTCCTGCCTCACAGTCRATCTCACTCCAGGAGTCATATTTAAAAAAATATTTTTTAAAAAAATTAAAAGCTTTCCCCATCCCTGGTTCTATATTGGCAGAGAGAAGAGGCAGAGGGATAGCTTCAAACTTGATCAAATCTTTGACCACAGGCAGCTGCAAGGCCCCTGCAGTTACCCTCTGAGRAAACTAGAGATAACAATTAAACCTGGGGGGCAGAAAAAAATAGAAGTAATAATCTGCACCACAGTTTTCAGGCTGAACTATATGAGTAGTAGGATTCACTCTTCCAAAATCGGAAGTTTCTCCTCTTCTGTTTGCACCTCCCCTTGGCCAGCCATTTGAGAAGATTTAGAGGGACATTGCTTCAGGCGTCTGTGCTTGTGGGTCAGTGCCTCCTGGGTGAAGCAAGCTCATGCACATATCCTTTTTCAGGGCAGTGCCCCGAGGTGTTACCCAGTGAGAAGTCAAATCCCCTCCCCTTGCATTCTCCAAGACTGCAATCTTCTCGCTCAACCATCATTTGGGAGACCTAGAGGCTCTCTTTAAGGAAGAAGGGGGTAACGAGGATGAATTAATAAATCCAAAAGCACATAAGCAAATAAAAGGATAAAGAGTAGTATTTGTGAAAGATGCAGTGACCTCGTCAGTGATCATCTGTATTTATTTTTATTTTAAACCAGCATTTGGTATTTTTCGTGCATCACATAGCACCGAGGGCAATTGAGTCCTTCCCCACTTCACCATCYTATTGTGCAGCCTGCTCTGCTTCTCCTTTGTGCATATAAACCAGCTTCTCTGCTCAGTTTTCTTACACATCACATCCCTGTGTGATGCTACACAAAGTACAAATAGCAGCAGTGCACTAAGCCAAACATACCTTGTCAAGTGAGTGCCATTACAATGTAAGGATTGATTTGCTAGAGGAGGCCTTGCATATAAGCAGACATAGAAGCAACAGCCAGGTTGAACAAATTTCCACTTGGAGAATTTATATAGAGCAAAATAACAAAAGGACAACCTTTTTCCTTTTTAGTTTTTGTCTACTTGGTCAGCCTCAAAACTTCTTGGCTGAGTCAAGGAGAGATTATATTTACACAGGCCCTTCTCTCTGGCTTCTGCTTCCCTTCCAGACAAGTGCTTCTAGCAGCTACCTGTGTCTTCTGATGTTGGTGTTCAYGTGTCCTCACTTCTTCTGTCAGTCTGCCCCTCCAGCAACCAGCCTCTGGTGATAACCTTGGCACTTCTCCCTGGATAGGCTAGAGGRTCAATCCTTGAGTAGGAGATACTGGGATTTTGTGGGAAATGCTGCTGGTCTTGTCTGGAAATGTCTGGCAAGAGTAGCAGAATTTGAGCTCTCAAGAAATATCATCTTGCACATGAGACATTGAATAATTACTTGTGTTTGCAATAAATTTCCTGACCATACTGCAAGAGTAAAGTAGACTTAGGCTTGCGACCATCGTCTTTCAACTCTGTCTGTATACAAAACTGATTTGGGATCTTTACCACACATTACATGTCTCAGGCATGGAGGTTGCATTAATTCCCCCTTTGCCAGAGATGAATGGAAATTCACATGAGTGTTGGACAATCTTGGGATCAGGTTATAGTTCCATATCAGATAATGAGTCTGCATTTGCACTGAGATGGACATGGTTTGGATGATGTGAAAGGTCATTTGCTTTAATGCCTGTGATCCTACAAGACTCACTACGCTGAAGTGGAAGTTGGATTAATTCAACACTGGGACAGCTCAGAAACATACCATCATGATTGGGGGGTGAGGTTGGTTGTTTGTTTTTGTTTGTTTGTTTTTTTAAAGCAAAAGGATCTTGAAAACCTTCTGGAAGTCACAAAACCTTTGACTTTGACAGTGCCATCAGGAACCATWTACAAGCCCACAAAATCCAATGTTAATATTGTCAAAAATGGTATATTCTGTGGAGGATACAGGATTAATTTAACGTTCTTTCTCTTTTCCATTTTGCTCTTTCTTATTAAAGAAAGTGGCATCCATGTTAAACTGATTTTTTATGTATTAGTGCTGCAGAAAGTGGTAGGAATAAAATATTGCCGTGTCAGTCTTCAGCTGGACAACAGGTACCTTTTGCCATCACTATCCAAAAAGCAATGACAGTTTTTATGTAGAGTCAGGATGTTCATTTTCTTGTCATGGCTACACTGTTTTCTTGGGGAACACTGWGGCTATCAAATAGGAATCCTTCCCATATTTTACATTCTCTTCATTAGCAGAGGTACAATCATGTTACATAATGATGTGCTGTGCTTTGTGGGTCAACACATGTCATGGTCCATCCTCAAGCCATCTTCAGATCAGAGCTGGAAGAAGCAAGGCTACTCACTTAGATCCTGATTCTGCAAAATGGTGAGGATGGAGTTGAGATGCAGCCCTATTCAACAAAGCATTTAAACCTGACTTAGGTTTGTACAAGTGCTCAAGACTCTTGAAGTGAAGAGACYCTGGCATTTTCTTGAGCATAAGTATGAACTTACGTACTTCATCAAGTAGGCAAYGCAAAAGAATTGCCTTTACAATGGAAAGCTTTGTAGATATATTTAACAATGACAGTCATTKTTTTATGAACAAATGATAGGTCAGTAGCACGGATTAAAAGCTGTTTCCGGTATTATTTTTTTTTCTCTATTTATTTGTTTTTGTCACATTTCTGAAAGCTAAGACTAACTAGACATCATTTAGTCTTCCAGGCCTGGGGGGAATTATTCATAGGACATCCCTTACAAAACACTAAAGGCAGCTTTGCATGAAGCCATTTTAATATGGGAAAAATAATCATTTTTGTGAGGAAGTAATGTAAATGTTGAAAATTATAACAATGTTCGTTATTCCGTTAGGTTTCAGAATAAGTAGCCCATATGCACCCTTCTTAATTTACCATTTAAAATTATATAACCATGTTGTTTGTTCTTTAATTAGTTTTCTAAACACATAACAAACAAAACTGAATAAATCAAAATGACCTTTAAATTCCCAGAATTGCAGGTTTTTTAAATGGTCATAATAAGGTAATAATAACCCAAACTAATAGTAGTTCTACTTTCTGTACTCTGTGACTATCCATGTGACATGCAACATTATTAATTTCAGTTTCATTACAAATTATTCCCTTAGTTCTGGTTTAATATGCTATTGATATTGTTATTAATATAGATTTGTCAATAAAGATACAAAGCAAAGCCAGTTGAACTTAATGTTAGTTGACAAAAACTAAATAAAACCCCAACTCCAACCCCTCTAGCTTATTCTCCCGGSGAGTAGGAAGTATGAGGGRAAAAAAAAATGATGATTTAATTTCATTAAAGGCATACTTAATCTGAATTAGAGAGGATAATTGGAAAGAAAACACCCAGTCAGCAAGGATCTGTTATTACTGCACTTCTAGAATGAAAGCAAACATTTCCTGTTCTTGTTGATATGACACAGTCAACCATTTTGCTCGTGTAAAGCCAATAAGCTTCAATACAGTTCTCTAGAAATATATCATGTATTCAAAAGTAGGCTTTGATGCAGAGATATCTGAGGTGAGATGCCCTAACGGTTCTGCATACGTCAAGTTCGTCCTGGTCTGCCTCATGCTTGGTTTAATGAATTAATACWGTATTTAGAGCATACACATCTCAGCTGAAATACAGCAGGAACCATGATCTCTGGAAGATKATATTTTTAATTGCTACCTCTTTGCTGAGCTCAGTACTTGAATACAGAGACTTGTCGTTTCTGTTCTGTTCTACCTTGAAGACAAAAGGTTAATGTATAGCACAGATGGCTCAAGAAAACCTATTTGACTTTGCTCTGGATCACAAGAAAAATAAACACATACCCATTTGCCAGTGCAGAACGAGTAGTCACAGCACTGACTGTCGACTCTTACTGCCCCAGATTTCTTTCTATTGCATCAACATTTAATTATCAGAAAGCAAAAGCTCCCCTGGAGGAAATGAATTTCCTGCGTTTTTCTCCTCCCTGAAGCATCCCAGGGGCAATTTCAGATATCATCTATGCRTAGATGAGGGGGTTTAATCCTCCTCCAAAGTCAAGTTTAGTACAAGAAGCAGTATAAACATCTCTTATTTTTCTAACAGCACAACAGTCAGGTCTGTAAAAGCTCAGAAATAGGAACAAGTAGCTTTGAGTAGCAAATGATCCCATGTCAACTCGCTGGTTGTGTAGTATAGCAAATATGAGGAAATATGAGTTAAGCTTTTAAAAGAATGAGAGTTCACTCTGCTTACCTTATATTCACCCTGGACTAAGAGTGTCTACATGGATTTGTTATCACAGCTTAGCTCACGTTTTAACTAATTACATAAATAAATGATTTGTGCACCTGGCACACTAGGCCAGATGTTGTTCATATGCATAATAAAGAATTTTGTCTTGCCTACAGAATTTGCTGCTTAAGCAAGCAAGGCAAAGGGTAGTTTGGCTATTCACTGTTTCGCAACTGGGAAACAGAAATGCCAGAAGACTAGTAAGCTGGCTTGTCCTGAGTAGCAACCAGTCTGGGGAAAGTGGCAGGACTGAACTTGGATAGCAAAAGAGCTAGATACTCAATCATCTTTACGATCATTAGGCAGCTTGCCTGCCCAGAGATATGCCTTTGAAGCTCAATTTGATGGAAATATAATACAATGGAATTTACAGGAATGTGTCACGGGCAAAAGGAAGCATTTTATATTCAATAATATGCAAAAGACAACTTATGCATCAATTTGATTTTTTTTCCATTCACCTACATTAGCAGAGAAGTCATAGAATCATAAGGAATGCCTAGTATGCAGTCATGTATCATACAACCTAGAAATATTACTTAAAGATATCTGAATCTCCATCCTATTTTGAAAGAAAAAGAAAAAAAAGGAAGAAAAAAGAAAGACAAAAAATCTTCCAGTAGAGTTTAAGTACAGTAGCATAAGTTAGCTGGGAATACCATGCCATATTTAAAATAAATAATGAGAAATTTTTTTTTTTTTCTCTACTCCTCCCACCTCACTGCTATTCCCTAAGATCACAAACTCCTTACAAATATATGCMCACGCAGACTAAGCTGCTTGTTATCTTAAACTTGCCACTCAGTCAAAAACTAAAAATAAAAAGTTCAAATTCCCTATACAGATACGCCATGGCCAAAACAATGAACATTGATTCTGTCCTATTCACAGAGTTTTGTAACAAAAATTTAGAAGGGGTGTTGCTTCTTCATGCWTAATTCCATAGGTATTTGTTTAACTCTATCTTAGTCTGCATTCATGAATTTGTGCTGGTGGATTTTATCCCATGGAATAAAGAAATGGAAAGGAGAATTAAATGGACGGGGACAACATGGCCTAGTGAGTAAAGCAACAGACTTGAGGGGATAAGGAGAACCAGATTGTCTTCCCAGCTCTTCCCTGCAGTGTGACTTTAGGCAAGTCTCTGAGCAAAGTTTCCCTCCCCGCTCTGTTGTCTGTTTATATTGTAGGCTCTTCAGAGTAAGCACCATCCTTTTCTGCATGTTTATACAGCCCCAAGTGCACAGGGGCTCTACTCTCTGTTGGAATATCCTACAAATCATCACTGAAACAAACCTCAGAGATCCAGATGTCAGAGATAATCCCTGTTTCCATGGTTGGTGTGGTTGCAGATAGTTTTGGGATATATGCACTGTCTAGATCATAGAATTAACCATCAGACTATCCCCTAAAACTATCCCCTGACAACACAGCATTAAAGTGACATTAGTAATTCCAKTGCAGTGAGTACTGCAAAAATTTGGYTCCCAGRTCAAASACAGAKACAGGCCTTGATAAGAGTACAGACRGAGGAGTTTCTACCTAGARGTAAAAGATRTAATTACAAGTAATGGGGGAAAAAAACCTGAAATAAGTGGCCTGCCATTCAATAAGTGTAGTACACCTGAATGAAAGGATTTCTTATGAGTGGAAGGGAATGAGAGGACCCAGCTCTTTGGTTCTATTAGCACCTCCAGAGGTTTTGTGAATGCCTCTTGCCTCAGACAACACAGCTGTAGCTACAGCTGCATTCATGCTTGTACTTCGTCCRTCCCTGAAGGAAATCACCATAGCCACAGTGTGAAATTGTATATCTCTTCCTTCCAGAAAAAAAAAAAAGAAAAAATAAAGTAAGATGGAGTCTAGACGGGGAAAGGTAATTGTATGATTGTAACATCCAGCATTACAAGGAGAGGAGGCTGTGCCTTTCTGGCATCTTTAAGCTGAGATGTGTTTTTTCTTTTTTTTTTTTTTACATATGTCACGATGGTGAATATTCTCTGCTGCAGCCTCAGAGAACATACGAGACGTTCTTGCACAGAGGTGTGCTTGTGTAGACATATGTAGCTTTGCACAGGATTCAACAAAGTTCATTATTTTTTCTCACCCATGCTGAGGAGGCATCTCAGTGTAAGTTCAGAAATCTGGTGGAACAAATCCCACATTATYTCTGCTCTAAAATCAGGCCCAAGCATGCACCGTGGACTCTGATTAGTGCAACATCCAACATCCCAGTCAGCACTTTCTGCAATGATGTGGATGTATCAGGCCCATGCTGCAGACAGCTAGTAGTGGGTCAGAAAATGAATGGATTGTGAGGCTAGATACRTATAACTGGTGGCTGACATTGTAGATATAGCCAGTGTACGTGGGTACCAACAGTACTTTTGCAGGAGCTAATCACCAGGCAAATCACCAAGTACCAATCCGCTTCCCTACTGCTGAGCTAATGAACTAACAGCTGGTAATGTTAAGATAAATTGCAGTTTGCCCTGTTTGTCTTCATCACCAACTCTCAGCCTTTTTTCAAAGCCCTTGTGTTTGAGAAAGGGCCAAATGCAACCTTGTGAGTAACTTGCAGTGACTATATTGTAACTCTTTAGTGTCTTAGAGATTAAACATGTCTTATTCAGAACAACACTTACGGAAGTGATTTTCAGCCTAAGATTTGAGAATCAATGATAATGCCTGAGCTCTTTCATGAAGTAAAATTTAAAAAAAAAAAGAAAAAAAAAAAAAAAAGAGAGAGAAATGAACTTTTATAAACGATACAAAACTCTACTCATCCATCAGAAAATTCTAGGAGTTTAAACTGACTTCAGCAGTGTTTCAAGACCATGTTGATAAGGATAGCTGTCCTGAATCAAACAAACCTCTCATAGAATCATAGAATCCTTAAGGTTGGAAAGGACCTTTAGAGATYATCCAGTCCAACTCCCCCTGCACATGCGCTCAAGCACTCTTAAATTAATGCCCAAAAAAAAAAAAAATCAAGGACAATACAGATGCACAGAAAGTTCTTACATTCCCAAGGAAGTATCATGTCGTATTCACTTAAAATTATTTTTTCCAGCCTTTGACATATTTATTTGTCTTTGCATTTTTTAATGTACTTGTTTAAAAGTTTTCTGCCTTCGATAGCAGCTGGAATCCCAAAATGAAATTAAAACCATGTAGGTGCCAATATATATATTAAATAGATATGAGACTAAATTAAACTAATTGACATTTTATTAATATTCTGCTGTTTGTTCCCGCAGAGTTAAAACCATACTTGAGATCCTATTATATGAAGATATACTCTGGACCATCTGGTAGCCAAACATTTCTGATTATAAATAAGTCATTTTTTGTTAATTATTTATTTGGGACTTTTTGTTTATTATACAAAAATCTGGAAAAGGAGAATAAATAGGAAAATGTGCTAGGTTTTATAGTGCATCTTTCATAGGCAAAATTATTTTTTGCACAAAAGTCTGGCGAGAAAGGAGAGGGCCCTAAATATTTATTTAAATTAGAAACCAATTTATGAACTGATCTTTTTTTGCCACCCTTTCGTTTTCAGTCTATGTGAAGATTCAAGCACTTAGTCTTAGCAGAGCAAACACTGACAAGTAGTAAGTACTCACCTCTAATTTTAAACTCTAAAGGGAAAGGAAATGATTTCTTCATCATAGAAAATATAAGAGGGCCCAATTTAAAAGGTAGCCACAGAGAAGCTGGTTATTGAAAACAAGAAAACAAAAGAAAAATCTGAAGTAAGGGACTATTTCTGGGACTATTAGCGCAGAAAGCTGTAGGCTCTTCAACACTGGAGGACTTCAAGAAATTATTAACATCTATCAGGAATGACATGGATAGAACTGATCTTTCCTTGGGGAAACAAACTTGCGTCCTTGAGGATGGACTACTTGCTTTCTGAACATCTCTTCTAGCCCTGTTTTCTGTGCTGGAGATAACTCTCTGTACATTATTGATAACTGTTATAATTTCTAACTTGAGCCTTCAAGCAATATCTTTAATAATGTGAGACATAAAAAAAAAAAWGTGAATTTTGGCTCCTGATTGCTTTCAAAAGAAATTAAGTAGTGACTATCAAATAAATAAAGCCTTGAGTTACTTTAGTTCATTTAGAATTCTCAGGCTGTACTCTAGTATCATATATCCACACACACACAAAAAAAAATCTTAAATACTTAAATACACCCATATTGAAGGAATATAAAAGATAGAAAAGACTACAATATCCAAGAAGGCATAGTAAGATGGACACTTATTTAACACTGGTCTTTGAATTCTTGGGAATATCTAACTCTGAGCACATTGACCAAACCTAAATCAGCTTACATCATCCAAATACAGGTGCTTTGTTTCTAAATTGTTTGGCTACCAGGAAATTCTGTACTGAAAAAGATGCAAAACATTACAGAATAAATAAATAAATAAATAAATACATACATACATACATACATAAATAAGGCCAAGTCATTTCAGGGTCTTTTTAAGGAACGGCACAGATTACAACAGTAACACCAAAGAGGCCTTTTTTCAGGCCTCTAGACAGAAGGCCTTGCAGCAGTACTATAAGGAGGATAAAGTTTGAACGATAATACTCTCAAAGTGAGCACGAACAAAAGCACGCAGTGAAACTTCTTTAACATAAGTTTCCATTCTCATCTTGGTCAGGCCATCAGATTTACTTCATCCAAAAAGCTACTGTTGAAAATTCTCCACCTCAGTGGAGGTGCCTCATGCCATCAGGGTGTAGTTCTTCCCACAGACCATATCTCTGGGCTTGCTCTCTCTCAGTGTTGGTCACTCTATTTGGTCACCTTGGATGGATTTCATGTTATTGTTTGTTCAACTACTTTAATTCTAAGGAGCTTAATAAGAGGCAAATACTCATTTTACCACAGAAGGAAGCTCTGTTCCCTCATATTCATTGCTTGCAGTTATGAACAATGGCAGTTTTTTCTTACTTGTACTTGATGGATTGAATACTTTCCCATTAAAAAGCTGTTCCTGCCCATGTTTCTCATATTTTCAAAAAGTCCAGGTATCTTTTGTTTGAAAATTCTCTGAAGAAGGGATAATCCTTATTGTTGCATCTTCTGATCGTGGTGTATGACTAAAGTTCCCAAGCACTTCCGAAATAAGATGTTAATTATCATTAATAAAGTATTCGTAAAAATAAAAGTGAACTGAAGATCGGACATGCAATACATTTTCCCTCTGGTTTTGATTAGGTGGGATATCCTTGAATTGGTGAGTACATTGGTGATTAGTCCTAAAGGGAGGCAAAAGAAAGTCTGCTTCAGTGTATTTTTTTTCCATTTGACCTAGAATCTTAATAATATTAAGGAAAAGTTGCACTTTGGATGAGGAAAACAACATATCCTACATCAATTTAGCAGGGTCACTAGTTTCAACTCTCTTGTAACAAAGAAACTATTCATGGAAGCCATTAAATTATCCTCTATTGTAAACCACTATGTGGTTTGTAATATAAGCAGGTTATCATAGTCAGACAGCCCAATCTTCTATAGTGCACAGGCCATATTCTATAGCCCTTGAATTAAATCTTCGTGCAATTACAATTTGTATTAAAGAAAAGGAAACAAAAAGAAAGTCTTGATTTTTAAATTGCCAGGACAACAGAGTTTTCCACTGCCATTATAATTTTTATTTATTTTTTWAAATGTGTTATTTTTAAAGTGATAGCTATATGGATACTGCCATGCCTGTGTCTGTAAATAGAAGAATCCTTTGTTACCATGTTGTCAGTTTTTCTGTGGACACTGACACACTCACTTTTACTCTTCTTCTTCTGTGTACAGTCTAAAACTGTTCATACCATATCCTAAATTATTTCTTAGAGAATGTAGAAAGAAATTAAAATGCTGGTGGGGACTAGAGTGAAATTGGGACTGCAAACATGGAAAACTGTCTGTGTGGAGCAGGAAAAAAATGATTAAAAAGGGAAGGTTTGGAGGGTGATATGGCTTGGTAATATGAAGGATGGTGTATTTGTCAGAGATAAACACCTGCCCTCCTTGGTAAGGTGAAAAGCGAATGGCTGGTGTGCAGAATCTCCCTCTGCCTGGGAAGAAATAGAGGACAAAAGCAGCAAACAGGAAATAGAGAGATGTTTGACTGCCTGCCAAGGCTTGGGGAGAAAATGGAAAAAATTGAGTCCCTCATGCGAGTGAGAGGGAAAAGGGGTCCATACTGAGCTGTATGATCCATGTAAGGAAAAATCCTAAACAAGGGAAAGCTTGTGGAAATGCCCATTGCTGTGCACAACTTCATGTTCTAAAAGTTTTTCAGAACAATCTGACAACGTAGCTAACCCATTTCCTTGTGGGAAGTGGGGCAGGGGAAATAAGGGGGCAACTCTACATTTTGTGGGTACTGGTTTTCATAGTAAAATGTACTAAGTGAAGAACTGCTGACAGCCAGCATTATAAACCCTCAAACATTTTGGAGTCAKGTGGCCTTCTCCTTATTCACCAGCCCAGCAACCTTCTAAAATAATACATCAGTCTGTTTCCTCCCACAATTTTTACAGATTTTAAACTAGATCTACCAGTCCAGCCAGTATCACAGGGAGAGGTTGTTTAGGATTTAGGAGTATTATTCTTCTCCCACAGACTACAGGGATGGTTCTGCTTCCTCCCTACAGAGCTAAGAAACTAATTTGCATGATGTTGAAAAAGAGAAACCTTTCTGATGGCTTTTCCTTTGAATTCCTTACGTGTAGAGCTGTGTTCATTCCCTCCATGGGGGTGATTGTTCAGGAAATCTGAGCGACTTACTGTGCATAAGTATTTACATTTCAATATTTTATTAAATGATCACTTAGCATTATCCACTCAGTACAACAGGAGCCAACTATCAGACTCCCTTAAGAGTAGAAGAGACAAATTCATAGAAGTTTGGATTTCTTTTCTTTTTAGGGCAGTCTCTAACCATTAAAATTTATAACCAGACATGGGCCAGTTCTGTTGCTGTGGTATCAGAGAAAAAACAAGAAACTAACTGTCCTATTTCTGCAAACCTGGAGAATAGCTCCAGTCGCTTTTGTGACCAGCAAAGTTTTGATCRGTTCTGCTGCTGATGCAGAGAAAGAATAAGCAGCAGATAGGAACTTGGGAGACTCACTTTGTTTTACTGTATTTTTTCCTTGCTGGTTTTTTAATTAGCTCTATTGCTACTTTGGTTTCTTTGGTTACAGGTAACCAAGGGGGACTATGGGTGTGCTAAGTGTTTTGCTGTGGATCAGATACTTAGGATACGAGAAATTACAGTCAATTATTATGTACTCAACTACTAATATTTGTTAAGAATTCATATCATTCGAGCTAGTTACAACAATGTTAAGYTGCAATCCAAACTTCTGCGTAAGTGCCTGCATTGCTGCTGACTTCAGTAGGGTTCTGGGTACCTATATGCCTTTGCGCATCTGGGTCTTAATCTTTCTATGGCTCAGTTTCCCCACTGTTGTACAAAGCAAATCACATTTTCATTGTCTTCCTTCAGACTTGGAGACTTCCTCATATTTATATGCACAGTGTCAGATAAACTATGGGGCCAGCCTTTGGCCATAATAAACATTTTAAAATTCCTAATGCCTACTTCTCTAATCTCATCCTGGTCAACAGGAAGAACAGTTTCTCTTCAGATGAAACTAAACTTGGTTTAGTGAGTCATTTTATGGCTTTGAAAGAGGTCTGAGCATAGTGGATGTCATTACAAAGACAGTATGCTTGATCATACAGAATAGGAAATAGTGTCCAGAGCTAGACTGAAAACCTGGCCTTATCACTTCAAAGGAAAGAAGAAGAAAAGAAAAATAAAGTTACCTTCAGAGCAGCTTTTGTACCTATACACACTGAGGTTAATCAAATCTTATGCTTCAGAGTATATGGTAGATTAACTTGTGTGTCTGGAAGCATTTCCCCTTATTTGGCATTCTGCTCTTAGCTTTAGGCAGTGCAGAGTTTGTGCTGCTTCTAGGATATATGAGTTATTTTCTGCATTATCCACTTGCCACAAGGGCCTCCAAAACTGGTGGCAGCACTGAGAAATGCTTATGCAGAACAACTCTATTTTGGGGAAAGAATTGGGAAGCCTGCAAGATTTGACATGCACAAGAATAAAACTTTATTTTCCCCTTAGTAATGCATTATGCCTGCCTTCACATAATTTTATGAAGTTTTATGACTAAAAATAGATTATCGTTCTATGAACCCTTGAGGTACAGAAGTTCTGTCCTTCCTCTAGTCCATGAAAATACAAAGATATATGTGCAGTTTGGCATAACTCATGAGGAAACTGAGGCAAAACTGAGTATCTCCTCTCCCACAATATTAAATAAGAACAGATGGAGAGAAAATCTTGGTTCTTAGGACTCCCTAAACCCATTCTTTCCCCATATGAAGTCCTTTTCTTTCTGTTCAACTTCTAAGTCTTATGCTTTCTTACTTATTCCTTTTGATATCCATTTCTTTTCTTTTTAGTTACTACAGCTTGCAGGTTTTAAGAGGTCCTAGGTGTAGCCCGATAGACTTCATTTGCRTTAGTCTTGCTGAAGAAATGGTCATTGGCCCTTAAGTATTTGTGATGGCAAGGTCATAGAATTATGGACATGTCCAGTTTCATACGGTATGTAAGGAATAGGTTTTTTGCAATGTAATTGTCAGGATATAAATAGCTGTGTGCATGTTTGGCTTAACTGAGTGTCACACAAATGAAGCTATAGACTGGGATGCCCACCATGCACAATGACAGCGTTCAGCACCACTAGCAAGGCACAACCTGTTGGGAGCACATTTGGGCTCTGCCTCTCGTTTTGTGTCTGGGGTCCACCTTACTTCAGATGTTCTGGGCTTTGAATAAGGCTTTGAATTAGAAGGGATATTTTTCAGGCGTTGAACATGAAGGTGGACTTGGACAGGAGTTTGGGTGGTAACATGAGCTTAAAAACAAAGTGGGCAAAATTCTAACTTCAAAATGGGGGAAATTCTATGTATTGGGAACAATATTAGGTTGTGTGTGCTTTGTAGCTCTAGATACCAAACAATCTACCATGGCTTMATTATTCTATTCTRTTATTCTGCTCTGAAAGTCTTCATAGGTAAAATATCCATTTTATATCAATGTGGGAAATAGAGGGAGAACCTTTAGGTAAGATATTGTTTTCCTCACTCAGATAAACTTCCTTATTCAGTATCTTGAAGAGAGCAAGTATTATCCTTTTCCTTTGCTTCCTTTCGGCCGAGTAACAAGCAGTGATCAAATCTTATTTTTGAAAGGCCATATCCTAATGACCTTAAGTGGAGTTTTGGCAAAGGATTGCTGGATTTGTACCCTAAACTGCTCACCTTAGAGGATCTAAAAGTCCATAGGCCGAAATGACTTTCTACAAAGTCTATGAAGATCTGTTATCTGCTGGATATGCTGCAATCCAACCCCCTCCGCTCCCCCCCCCCAAAAAAAAAGAAAATCAGCTCTATATCTCTTGATGACGTACCTAGACAAAAATAATAAAAAAAAAAAAAGCCTGAAACTGCAGAAAAAGTTCCTGCTTTTACTAGAAAGTAACTACTCAAACAAGAATACATCTAATCTTCTGTGGCTGACCTTAATACTTTGATAAAAAATATATATGGATCATAGGGCTTTTTCTGGTCATAGACTGCCGTGATTTTATAGGTTTATTCTTATGCCTTRTGGGAGAGAAAAAAAAATATTTTATCTAGCTGCTACACGTCAGCAGAGGAACATTTTTGGCTCATTTTGGTTAGTTAAAATATATCAGTCTTAATTTTCTCCCGTATCAACTATAAGCTTGTGTGGAATGGTCTTTAATTAAATTGCATTTCCAGGTTGAAATATGTTTATATTTTTGCAGCAGTGAAGCTAGTGCCCGTTCACTTTTTCTCAGGCTATGTGTCTGCTTGCAATACTTTCTCAGCTACTACAAGGAAGATAGAATTTGTTGGAGCATAGACWTTTATTTTATGTTACACCAAGTTTTCAGAATAGCTTTTTGTATTTATTTATAATGTTTATCAGCACTCTAATGCTAATTTAATCTCTTTGAAAAAAAGTGTCATCAGGCTTGTAATGAATGATACATTGGGATATAGGGAATTGATAATGTTTTGTCATTTCAATATGGTCTGAAATTCTAGTTTAGATCTACACTTAGGAATTATTTATATCCTCTTATGTCATATCAATTTAAATAATATTCCACTCGTCGAGGCATAAAGAATAATGTTAATATTAAAGTTTCTATTTAAAATTTGCTAATTGCACATGAAGGGGTTATATCTGCTGCATTCAGGGTTTTTTAAATTTAATTTTATTGTATTAGAAAATCTATGAGGTTAAATCTGCAGAAATTATTGCTTTTAAATGTTGTATAATAAGAATCTTGCTGCTGTTATGAGCACTGAAAAATGTGCCTTCATCTCAAATAAGCCTTGTTAAAGCTGTAGTTCTGGAACTGCCAGGATTTAATACTAGACTTGGGCCCAATCCAGCTRAGCTCTACTCATGTGAGTAGCGCCGCTGCCTTTAAAGAAATGCGTGCCTGAGTAGGCTGAGATACTGCAGCTCTCTGTTGAGCCAGGCAAGGCCAGGAGTGCAGGAGAGGGGAGAAAGAGGATCTAACTTCTCACTGGGGCATTGTCCCCCCAAAGCATTWGGCCTTAGAGATACTCCTTGATTTACCAGCAATCCTGGTCAGAGGTGTAATAATAAACTGTAATGTCTGACTAGGTATTGAAAGAGAGATATTTTCYCTTGCTCCACATACCTGGAGCATATCACAGGCCTCCACAGGACTTGTAAGACAGGTAAAGGTTTCGTAGCACGACGCAGGTGAGAAGACATCCATCTACCTTTCTGCCGCTCTTACTTCTCCTTCTGGGCTGCTAAGGGCCCAACTCAGAAGAGCACAATGTCAATAACATTTTACTTGATTAGGTYCCTTGGAGGTAATCACTGAAATGGTCTACTCCTCTGGGAAAAGAAAATATTAAAGCAAATATGAATCTATTGACTACGGAAGTCATGTGGAAAACCCTCATTGACTTCAGCTTCAGCTGGAAATGGACAAATATTACTGTGAAACCTATGGATTTCAGTGAGAGACACAGGATCGAAGAATGGTTGAGGTTGGAAGGGACCTCTGGAGATTATCTAGTCTCCACTGTAATGTCAAGCAACAAATCATCTTGTGTTTTGCCTTAAGCACAGACATACTGATCATGTCTCTCTTCCTACTTTTATATGGTGTCACAAATCTAGAGTAAATTTCTTGAGGACAGCAAGATTATGTATTTCATTACAGAACTAATGAGAGAATAAGTCTATTTCTTGGGACTGGTGTTTTAAAAAATGCAGAAACTAAAATATGTCAGACTTAAAGTGGACAGACCTCCATTCTGCCAAAGCAAGTTTTAATCTCTGCTCTTAGATGAATCTGATGAAGTTCATCACTTCATTTTAGACAAGTATCAAACGTTGGGATTCTTATCCTAATGCAAAGCCTCTGAGATCAAGCCATCTGGCTAGGAATCTTCTCTGTATAGACAATCTACCAGATTAGACCAGCTTTGGTATCTATTTGGTGCTGTAGAAAGAAACAATAATCAATTACATTGTCAATTAAATGGTCAATAAAACAATTCTTCAGTTCCCAGGGAAMTTTTCTTAAACTATGAAGCTGGAGCTTTTATGACATTTCCAAAAACTGTGTGTATTTGGGTATACAACCATGTACATGCATACACATAACGTCCTCCTAACATTATTGTGGAMATTTCCTTCAAATGCTTAGTACAGTTCTTAATGAGCATAACTSAGCTCCAGTGATTTTTGCACAGGCTAATTAAGCATATGACGGCAATGTAAAACATTGGTTCTATCAGCATACATTTCCATCATCAACCCATCCCCTGCAAGGTTAAGATGATGTTAAATGATCACCCGTCCCAAACACCAAATGACAGTTTCAAAGCAGTAAAGGAAGCTTGGGGTTATGAGGCGAAGAGCTCAGTTTGGGCCTTGCAATGAGAGGAAGATGATAGTTGCGGAAAATCGCCTTCTGAAAGCCCAGGGCAGCCTAAACAGAATTTTGCATTGCCCCTCTTTATGTGTGCACCAGAGATGCTCCTTGAGAGAGATTCTCGTTTCAGTGGATGCTCAGACTATGCAAATCCTGAGCTCGCAGCTGACACCCCTTGCCAGCCCCGCCTGCCCTCCTCTAGGGATGAATTACCCCTCCGGTACAAATTACACATGCACAGCAGATGCAGGGAATTGAGTGCTCTAACTAGTAACAGAGGGAGGATGATCTTGTGTTTAATATGAAGGTCAGGGACTCGAGAGATTTTGATTCTATTCCTGGCTCTGCCCCAGACCTTGTATAACTTTGGGTGACTTGTTTAATCGTTCTGCCTTGGTTCTTCTCATCT
The DNA here is from genome assembly GCA_003342815.1 of Eudromia elegans. Taxonomy (NCBI): domain Eukaryota; kingdom Metazoa; phylum Chordata; class Aves; order Tinamiformes; family Tinamidae; genus Eudromia; species Eudromia elegans. Next base: position 799,914 of record PTEX01000136.1, read on the forward strand.
ATAAAATGGGAATGGTGATATTGTACTACACTGTTAGGGTGTTGCAAAACTAAATGACTGCCTATAAGATGTGCTGCAATCTGTAGCTGAAAGAGAATGTAGAARGGCCATTTGTTACTGCTAATAGTTATTTCAGATAGGAACTTTTTATGTCTTCTAAAAATGATGTATATTAAACTCATAGGTTTGTATTTTGAACATGTTTTGGGGTAATTTCTCTACAAGAATCTGAAGATAACAGGGAAAGTGAGGCCATAAGTATATCTACATATATGTACTCAAGGGTGTGCATGTTTACCAATAGAAACACATGCATATACATACCAGTGGCTTAACTTAATACGTATAGTTAGGATGGTAAGGGGGAGGGAATTGGTTTGTTGAACTCAGAATCAGTTTTCTTCCAACATCAGTGGAAAAAAAAGGACACAAGGAAGGAAGGACTCTGTGTTTTGGAATATTCTGGGTCCGATGGGATTATTTTTCTTACGTTTTAAAATCTGTATTCTTTGTACTTGTGTATTTCAGTTATAAAATAAAATCAAAATCAAAATCAAATGTCCTGCTGGTTGAGAACCTTTTTTATTTTTTGAGAATGCAGCCAAGTGTTTGTGTGCTTCTTCAGCATGTTTATTCCAGATTTTGTTTCCAGGAAGCCCCATCCAATAAATTTGTTATTAGTTTTATTCACTCCCCAGTTCCCAAGGCACTGCTTCAGYTGTTGATTGGCCAATTTAACCCCCCAAAATATCTCTCAGGCCTAATGGAAGGAAACAAGCTGATTTACTAAATTATAACAATTGTATTTTGCTATTCTTGAGTGCCAGTCCTCTAAACAGGAAGGGACAGTCTCTGGCTTACACCACCATTTTGCTGTTACAAGAATCATACATATGAGTATCTGAAAGTATTTTCTCAAAAGTAATTAATTAAYTAACCCTGAATATCCTGTCGTGTCATTGCTGAAGTCAAATAGATTTTTTTTYCCACTGATTTCAGTGGCAGCTGGAGGTCAGGCTGTATCATTAGTACCTCTGTAATTTGCCCACTGCCAACTCTGCCCAGAACAAAGCAGCACTAGAGCCCTCCCTTGCGCAGACCACCCTGTCTAACAGCCTTATCCAGGCAGCTCCCTGCATACTGATCTGCTCCGGAATTCAGCAAGACACCTCTGAGGGAGTTTCAGCAGGATCTGGCCCTGCGTAATCAAATGCTCTCCCTGATTTGCTCTTGTTGGTAAAGTTTCAGTTATCAAATATTCTGATACAAATTCTCGGCTGGATTGAGAAGTGATTTATTTTAATGGAACAGTATCAMGGCCCCCTTTTGTTCCTCCCCCCTGTACACCTAGGAAAGAAAGGACATCCTTTTTCTCCCTCAATGAGCCTGCAAATCACTATTCCCCCTGGAGTCTGAATATCTATTCAAAAAAAGTAGCTAACTCAGAATCTGTTCTCATCTCCTCATTCCTATAATTAAAGTTTTAAATCCTCAACTGTAGAGGTCAAATAGCACATGTAGAACATTTGCGCTCCAACTTACTGCCTGTCAGCAGAGGGCCAAATCCTTAAGCTTTTACGCAGTCAAAGAAGTTGACAGGATTTTTCTTTGACTTAGGACCAGATTGCGTGTGTTCCCATTTTGCAGATSWGTAAACTAAGGCAAGGAACGATTASGCACCTGCCYATGGCATGTGTTTGAGCTGTCYATAAKGGTGCTTTGAAATGCCCTGAGTTTCAAGTCAGGGTTTTCAGATGTCAAAACCACCATTGCCGTTACCAAACTGCCATGCACTGAAACAAAATAACTCATTTTTCATCAGCAAAAGAGTAAATCAAGGGACTTGGGTTTAGTTTGTTGATTCTGCCAAAGATTTTGGATGCTGATTAACTTTATTAATTTTTTGGTGTGCTAGACTCCCACTAGGCAGCAGAATAACAATTAATCTGTTTGATGAAGATAGGCTCGAAGTGTTCTTGAAGATAAAATGAACTTTCCATAAAGACTGCCACTTTTACACTTTGCATTGTTTGTTTATACATATATATTCATATGGCCTTAGAGAGAACTGCAGTATAAACAGATTGGCACGATGGCCTTAGTTCAGTGCGTTGTGTCCCTCTCATGACTGCCCAGGTGTGTTACCAGCAGACTATGAGACTTTTTAGGTGACTGGGAGATGGTTGGAATTTATGCATAAAATTGCTCCTATGCCCRCCCATCAGCTATAAGGCTGTAGAGACAGCCAGTCCCTTGTATATGACCTCTGTAGGTCATAAACTGTCAGAGTGTTTTCTTACTTYGTATTGTGCATAGTGCACAGAGGACAGAAGGATTCTGAAACTTGGGTGCTTTTGGACATTATAAATTGCAGACAATGCAGGCCRCAGTGAAGTTTGGACCTGGGTATCAGTGTAATTGGAAATATCACACTTTGGTCATTGCTACTGCTAAAAGATCCCACTTAAACCAAGAAATTAAGACTCAAAGAATCAAAAATAAGCTAGATGAAAACTTCCCAGCAGAGCCTCACCATCACCTCAGCTTTGATCTCCAATGGCAGTGAACACAACATATATCATTATCAACATCTATTGTTGTAACTAAATGAAGTTGATTTTGAAGTGCTATGTGAGGTGATTTTCTTCCTTCCTTCCTTCCTTCCTTCCTTCCTTCCTTCCTTCCTTCCTTCCTTCCTTCCTTCCTTCCTT
>PTEX01000136.1:807479-936045 GCA_003342815.1 Eudromia elegans
AAAAAAAAAAAAAAAAGATTCTTAACAGTTTTGTGGTATCAGTATACCTGGGAAGTCGTCTGTATTTGATCTCTTTGCTAGGCTCACTCTCTGTCATGGGGCAGCAACATCATGAAAATTAAGCTCTCCTCAAGGCTTCCTTCTTTCACTGTTATTGAGGGGAGGCTTGCTGTTTATATATGGCGAGTTTTGCTGTAGCTCCAGCAMAGAACCAAGCTCATCCTTACAGTTATTCCACTGGTTACCCTGACTACCTTAGCTTGGTCCAGCTTGGTGCAAGTCAAATGAGTTACGTGATCTTGGGAACCTTTCAGCTGTAGCGAGAAGCTGAAAGTTTTGTGTGTATGCGTGATGATTTTCTGATCTCCCTGTTAAGCCGGCTAGAAATAATGGTTGGTTCTGTGACAGGTGAAGCTGCACAGCAGCAACAAGATTGAGATCTGCAATTAAAACTTGATAAAAAAATCAGAATACTCATTTTTCTCATTCCAGAGAGGCAAATATTGAATAAACAAAGTGTAGTTTCTGGATCAATGTAGAGATCTATTATGCTTCACAACAGACAGGCTGACTTCAGCCAATAAGTTCTGGACCCATTCAAAGCTCAAATTAAATGGTAGAAAAAAAATATTTCACATTGGCATTTTACAGCTAATTCTGGAGTCATCTATATAAAGTTTACAAAAGGATTAAACCCAGTGTACAAAGTTAAAATGAGTCATGCAGCGGTTCATTTTTTCTTCCAGACCAAGATGTATTATTGCCAAGGAATCCAAATGTGATGTGCACATGTAGCCCTACAGGATGTAACTGCATCACACTGAGAGAAATGAGAAGCATGTAATTCCCTCGTAAAGTCCTCACTGAAAGAAAATGGTCCAAAGTGCATATAATCAATGTGAAGGCATAGTTTATATTGGCTGTTAAACATGTCAAGCTCTATTAAAACTGATGCTTATTTCCCAAAGTTAATGGAAAGCGCAACTCTCAAAGTCATTCTTGAAAAGAAAAAAAAAATTAAATAGAGAAAACCAAGATTTTAGGCAAACTTCTATTTTGCCGTAGGTYATCATTGCATTTGTGGGACATTGCAAGTGCTCTCCAGTATAAAGGAATGYAATGTTGGTGCTTTGCTAAGCTATATTGTGTTCTAGCTGTGTGATTACTTRGTTAAACTTCACCATGTTTCAGTTTTGTCATCTGTGAAACAAAGTCAAAGACATCTAACACTAAACAAATCTTCTACGCTGGTAAGCTAAATATTTGTTATATTCAGTGGAGGGAAACATGCACTTCTGGATGATCAATGCTAACTTTACAATAGATACCTGAACTCAGGAGAGTCATGCCATAAAAACGCTTTTCATTTCCTCTATTGTCTTTGGATTTGGATTGTGGTGTCCTTGGATGGGTTTCAGCCTGTATTATGCTCTTTCAGCATAGCATCACTGACTTGTTCCAAATTTCTCTTGTTTTATATCTAAAGTGTGGATAACTGGGACAGAATATTTTGAAGAGGTGTCACTGGGTCAARTCTCCAGCTGGGGCAACCTGAATTGTTCACAGTTTCAGTGAAAGCCACAACTTTGTAGTAGAGGGAGAGGCTGCCTGTTTTTCTCAGATGTTATTGGCTTCACTTCTTCCCCTCTATGACTATTAGGGTAGGGAAGGTGGTTTGGAATACAGTGCTTCTATTGGGATTATATTTGTTTAAAGATCGTTCTGGACAGTTTTCAAATCTTCTTGCTATATCAGATTTTCCTACTTTCTCTGTGGCACTGACTCATTGAATACTGACTACCTTAGGAACATATAAATAAATTAGTTTTACTACAGATGTTGTGGACACAGSATACACATTTCCAAGGGAGATTGGGAAAATTTCTGGGAGATAAATCCATCACAGACTACTGAATGTGGAGACATTGCTCTTGTAAGCAATCTCTTGAGCCCCAAATGATTAGGAGCCAGGAAAATGCTTAAAAGTTTCCTCTACTTCATATACTTGATGTGATCTCTTACCTGACCCCACYATGAGACTTTTGCTTTTCACCATTGTCAGAGACAGGATAGTGAGCAAGGTAGACCTTCAGTATGACTGATCCTCTAATATGGTTTTAGCTACCCTTATGTTTGCAAACATTAGAGTCTGGGAGGGTTGTTTGTGGGTAAGCACTTACAAATTCATCTATTGTCCCTACAGCCTGGGGAGAACATCTCTAGGCCTTTCAAGCTGCTTTGTTCTTCTAAAGGCCATAATGCTGAGAATAGATGGAGCATCTCTGTCTATCTGCAGTTTTTCACTAMAGAAATAATAAACAAATAACTTGGTTGCTAGTACAAGAATCATCTACATGCTGTGAACTTGAAATCTTAATCAGATTAAACTCAGCCTGATCTAAAACTGGCATAGATCCATTTCACCAGTTTCTCCTCTCAATTGCACTGGKTCACAGCTTGTGACTTACATTATTTTATCACCACAGTTTTACATTCCAGAGTTAAACTGACTGAAGAGAGTATAAACAGTAGCTTAGGTAGTGCCCAGAAAGGAARAATGGATATTTGAAGAAATACAGAGCAGCACTTTTGCATGCCAAAGTTATRTTGAGGGATAGTTGCACACATAGGGACTCAGAAACATAGAGAAAATGAACAAAAAGAAATCAAAAAGGAAAAAATCAGGGCTTATTACCAGTAAAGCTATTTAATGGAGAAATACCTGAATGCTGCTTAAAAAATGGCATTTCTCTGTCAGTACCAGTGGAGATAGAAGAGCACTGCATTAAGGGGTCTAAATTTTCTTTTGTTCACAATCTGGAGAGGGGAATTATCCTCTCAGATCCCAAGACTTCAAAAGTCAGAACTCCAGATGACATAAGTCAGTGAAGATCCACTGAAAGCAAAGAGGCTTCTCAGGTCACCTCTGAGAAGGATTTCTCTCAGCAGTGTTGAAATGCGGATCAACCTAGATGTTGATTTTAAATAGCAAACTAGAAATAATTCTGAGAAAGAATCTTGCATCAGACTGGTGCGGAATTTGCTCTATGAAGGGGATTTGAGCATCACAAAGCTAGAATTACTGACACACAAGGGGCTTTTCAATGTCATGTTCTTGAAAAAATGAAACTTAAGAATTTATGTAAGTCAATTCAGCAAAACACCTGTGCTTATTTTCGTGACTATTCTGTTATTTTCTATGGAAAAAAATCAAACCAACAGTGGGCGTTCCATATATTTGTGAACAATATAAGAGATTCTTTCTCTCAGAATGACTTCCTTGTCTTTGATTCCCCCTAACCCCAGAATCTTAATTTAGTTCCCATAACACTCAATTTCTTCTAATTTCCATCTCTCTGCATTGTCTCTGCTGAACTTATCTTAAAACTTACTCATAAGATCTTTTATATAGCTCTGTCTTTTTTATTATTATTTTTTTATTAAGTAGAAGCTGAATCTGTGAAAATGTGGTACTTTTATGAATAAAAAGAAACTCACTTCTTTGAAGTTAAATTCATACCTCAGCAAGAGAAATCATAGGATTAAATTTTGGTGTGAAACATTCCCAAGTATTTGGATTTTCCATTAACTCTTATCGGAAAAAGGTCCTTCTTTGGGCATATAATGAAAACAATAACTACTGCTTTTCCTACATACTCTTCTTTTCTGCTGACCTCATTCAGATACTATTATGCCTTTGCTTGCATGATTCCTGGAATATCTTCTATGAAGCAGAAGTGTAACACTTTCATTTTTTTCTGAAGGTTCCCAAATGCCTTAGATTTGTATGGGCTGTTGACTCGATGCATACCACTTGGAGTTTGTTCCTTTGTTTCTCATAGCCTTTTTGCATCTTTGCTTGCATTAGTGAGGAAGGAAAGTGGTGCTCTGCATACCTTATGTTGCAGTTTCTCATGAACCGTAGAGTGGTAGACCTCACTTGCACGTAACAGCAGTGAGGTCATTGTAGTGTCTTGACTGCATCCCTGGGTTTTTTGGGGGTTTTTTCTTTTTTTTTGCTTTTTTTTCTGTCTCCTGAAGTCCTTGCTGGATCCCGTCTTCCACCACCACTGGACGATGGCCAATTCTGGAGGAATAAATCCCAGTTAGGGAGCTCTTGTATATCGATTCTGCAGTAAATGAGACCTAAATCAGATTTGTGCGTGTAGTTGCTATGAAGTGATACAAATATGCCATTCTTTAGTGACATTTCAGTGATAAATGAATGATAAATAGCATATTACTTCCCTTAACTTTTCCCTTAACTGTCTTCTTACTAACTTTATACACTTTTTATAATTCATAGAGAAATGAAGGAACTTTGAGATTTGCTAGACCTATTTAAAAATTTCTATCTTAAGATGTCACTTATCATGCACATGATGTCTGTGGTAAATCTCTTTGGTCAAAATTAATTTTGTTTTGTTCAGTATCCTCTCTGCAATACTACCCATAAGCAGATGACTATGTTCTCCATATGGTAGGACTTTCTAGTCCTACCTATGGACTTCCTAGTTATGCATGATAATTTCTCCCCATATATTTCTGACCTCCAAATGCTCTAAACCTAAGGAGTTCCTGAACAAAACATATTTTTCATATGYTTAGTAAACCTTAATGGATTTCTTTTCTATAACCTATCCAACCTTCACTTTTAATTCATGTATTCTTTTGCTGTCCAGAAAGAATAGAAATGTATTGCAGACCAAATGGTGTGTGCCTTAATTTTGACACTGAAACCATCCACCAAAGCCCTGGTTTATTGCATCTGTAGCATGAATTATAACTGCTCTGGTTTGACTGAATGATATTTCAGGCCATATGCAATGCAAGTACCCAGATGTAGTTCACCACCTAGACTACAGAAAGACCTTTAATGCCTCTTCATCTTTAAGGTCTCTAATTCCTTTTAGAAGCATGAAAGAAGCTTTGGCAATGTGCCAGTAGTACTTTTTTTTTATCAAGATACCATCCATTAGTTAATGCTTTTACAGCAATTTTGGGTAGTGTGATACCATAAAACCCAGTATAGTTAGTTTATGCTTGCTGAGTACTGTATCTCCACTTACCTTATCTCTAATCTGCTCACCCTTAGCCATAGTGATGTCTCAGGACTCAAGAGGTCAAAGTCTACCTGGGTCTCCACAACTTTGAAAAAGCTGGAATGTTTTATTTCCTAGAATCCTTTACTCTGGCTTACTCGCTTTGAGAAGTGGGTTTTTCATTTGGTTGGTTGCTTGGTTTAGTTGGGTTTGAGGTTTTTTTATGAATCAGAGTCAGTGATTTGAATTTAGTTCCAAKTTCTGTTGACTCTTTGAGAAATAGGCACCAAAATGCTGTTGAGAAAAAAGCGTACATATACACATACATATATATATATATATAGTAAATGGGCTGTATCTTTAATTACAAAATTCTCCCAAACCAAAGGAAATATTGCTTTATTAAAAAAAAAATGAAGTAAGGGTGGTCCTATCACAAAATTACTTCTACTACTCTGAAAAGCCCTGATCCAACTGCAATCACTGTGATTACACTAACTCTTACAGCTGCACAATTTTTAAAAATTCAAGATGGAAAAAATATGGTAAAGAAGAATCTATAAAAAATTTAAGTAAAGAAATATCTCCATGAGATCTCTAAGAATGCAAAGGATGAGTTATATTTGCTTCTATGTTTTTATCCTGTTTGAAACATTATCATTTCCTTCTTTCAGTATCCTATTAAAGAACTTTCAAGCCCATTTCACATTTCCTTTGTCCACAATCCATTCCTTGTCTCTCAGTGATCTTGCTGTAATATTTGCATGCAGCTGTTGTTCAGCCTTCATTTTATTAAGCTGATATATATTGACTGTTTGTCAGAAAGACAATAGCAATAAGATCTTATGCAAACAGAGTTCTCAGACCTTTAATGATAGCATCTATTAGCAAAAATAAAAGATCTAGTCTTAAATTTGGAAGGGATTTTTTTGTCCTTTGGTATCATAATATATCTGATTTTTCTCTTTGGCTGAAACTTTCTTTTTTTTTTCCATGAGGACATCTGAAAAACAAACAAACCAAAAACAAACCAACCTTGTATGGTGTGGTGTTTGTGCTTATAAAGCCAAATAATGAGATTCTTGGTTCTTTCCTTTGTGCAGCTTTGCCTGCTTAACCTTGGTTAGTCATTCCTAACTGTGGTTACAGTGGAGCAGGCCACAAACACCAAGTGCTGGGTTCCATTTGTTTGCAACTGTTCTGGAAAGGCTGTTCTTACTAGAAGTTTTAAATGGGAAGATATTTTAAGATATTTGAATCAACAGAGGGTTTCTCTGATGTCTTCCATGACATCTGGGTCCACCTGAAATGTAGTGACACTTTGGAAAAATAGAGTTCAGCTGCTTTTTTTTTTTTTTTTCCATTGTCTTGAAGAGTCCATTTTAATTTTCAGACTATCCTAAAATAATTTGTGCTATGTCAGCCTAATTTACTTCCCTCCAAACACAAACAGACACATAGACGCAAACATCATTTTTTGTGCGCTCAGAGAGAAAACAAACCAGTGTAAGCTGTAATAGAACTGCTAATGAGCTGATGTTATCTACCAACCTATTTAAAATTTTCTTCACTTTCAATTTTGCATTTYGTAGAGTTGTAATTTTAATTTTCAAATACAGCTCTATTTGTTTTCCTTAGTCTCCAGCTTCCTCATCCCACTGAACACAGTCCATATACTCCACAGCCACACAAACCACACTGTCCTGACCTGAAAGATTCATTTATAATTTAGTGCTCAAGCTTGATAGTGACTTCCATATTATGGTTCCTGGCATACTTTTATTTTTCAGAGACAGAAACTGTAATATCTGCCAGAAGTTCTGAGATGGCATGGCATGGCATGGCATGGCATGGCATGGCATGGCATGGCATGGCATGGCATGGCATGGCATGGCATGGCAGGGGGGCAAAAAGAAAAGAGGCTTGTCAAGGTGGGTGTTATAAGTAAATGTTTTGTGGGGAAAGGCAGCATGGAGAATAAAGGAGGAATGGTTCTTCTAATGCTCCTGTTTACTTTTTTGCTTTTGGCAATAAATTCTATAAACAGGTAGAGGGTCACAATGTCGTAATCCAGGGAAATAATTCGTTATTGTATTGATTCAACAATTCTTAGTGAAATGTCCAAAAGGACATAAAATTTACAAGCTATATTCCTGATATTTGTTCCCTTGGATTATGTTTTAAGAAYATGCAGCCAAATTACAAAGAATTGTAGGATGTGTCAAGATTATAGTAGTCAAATATTTAATATTTAATAAGGCACGCTGAGTCAGCCCATCTATTCCAATTGCAGTCCCATCCATTCTTTGGATGAATAGTCACTGCAGTAGCTTTGCTATTGCTTTTCCTACACTAGTTTAAATGAAACATCTTTTGGAGAAGAAATTTGGGAGAAGAACGTTCCCTAGGAGAATCATCCAAGCCAACCAAATATTTCCACAGTACGCATCTCAGCTGATCTCAGCTCTACATAGTGCTCTATCTCTTTAATCACAAGTCYACTTTTTTATTTACCAGAATATTTTGCTACTTTTTTTTGTCCAAATACCTTTCTGCTGCGTTAGTACAGAAACCATTGTAGAATACTTTTCTATAAAGGTTTCTATCTAATTTTAGATTGATTTGRAGTTGAAGATTGAGAATTTTCTTGGAATTTTAATGTGTATAGTTCCTAAAACTCCTAGAAATATATTCTAAGCCTTTTGCTCTAAATAAAACTCTTTTAGAAAGGCTTTGGAAATCTTTCTCACYCTCATAAATGCACAAACTGGATTTCCAATCTTCAGGGAAAGAGCAAGCATAAATGAACTCTCTCTAAGATAGGGTTAGTTTGTGAATATTTTGTAATAATTCTAATTAGAAATGTGTTTTTAGGAAAGCTACCTACAAATGTGGCATCATTTCAGTGCACTGAATGTCTTAAACTAATGGCAGAACCAAGTAATCTGGTAGAAAACTGCACATTATCTCAACAGTAACTAAGTCTGAGTAATGCATTCGTTTWGTTTAAGTAACAGGTTCTCTTCTGGAGGGTATGAAAAAGTAGTAAGGTTGTAGGGGGCTTGAATTTCATCTCTTCGTGTGTGCATGTGCATATATATAATTTTCTTAAATTATTCTGGGTAAGTTATTAAGAGATACCACYATAATCTGAATGTCACCCACTCCTTTAGGTGAAAGAATGGAAAATAATGTGGATCCYAGGAGCCAAGGAGATCAAACTAGAAGAGGGAAAGTCTGGTGACTTAGTGAAATAGTGAAATAATTTGCAATGAAACATGTGGAAAATTAAATAAAATGGCCTGACTAACAGAAAGATGAATACTGGGTGCTTGGCACTCAAACTATGATAATAACTTCAATATGAAATTTTTATGGAAAAGGCTAGATTTTTGAAGGAAAAAAATGGAGATGGAAAGAAAGCCCATCTCATGGTAATGACATTAAAGGGTAAAGATTCCCTTAAGCTTGCAAGCTTTCTGTTTTCATTCTCTCCTCAGCCTTAAGCCAGTCTGTAAACTGAAGTCCTTTTAACAGCAACACTTCTAAAATGAAGGAAATTCAAAATATGTGACATAGTTTGGAAAGCTGACAACACTGTAATTTAGTCCAGGAACCATARCTTCATTTAAGTTGTTGTCTTTCCTATTCTTACATTATTTAAAAGAAATGCATGTTCTTGACCAAGTAGCAGTGGTCCTGCACACTGATTCCATCATAGTTTGAGATTTATTTCACCCTTTACATGTAGCTACATACATTTGGGTTTTCAATGTGTAAAGGACTACCTCTGAACCAGACTTCTACACTCTTATTAGAGTCAAAATATGAGGCTCGATGTAAGTTTCTAATGCCATTCWAGAATCTCTAGGTAATCCCTGTCCACAGGGGCATGAATATCATGTAGTCCTGCCAGSCACACACACACTGTTAACTTCAAATGGCACTCGATGCTTCTTTTTAGAAAGCTGAGTCAAACCTCTAGTTGACCTCTAGTAAAGCCTAGAAAACTGAAAGCCTAGAAATCTGTTCAAATTTAGATGCCTCTTTCAGGACTTCATAATTTTCGTGAATGCTTGTATTGACTGGGTCTCTGTTGACTACTGTGAGAATTTATGGGATATAGATTATATTTGTGCAAATTAACAGAAGAGCCTTAATCTCTCTTTTAAATACTACTCATGGTATCTTCTGAACTTTGGAAAAGCTTATGTTTCTGGACTCCATGATGACCATTTTCCTAACCTGAGATGTTTTGTGAATAGCCTACACTTAGGCTAAATCAAGGAATCAGAGTTCTGCCTCCATTTGTGCCCCAAAGTGTACCAATCTGAAATGCTCCTTATCTGCTTCCTACTTAGYGAAGGATTGTCACTTTCCATAACTCCATTGAAGAGTCTGATGTGTTAAATGAACTCTGATAATGTCCACTGGATATTAATAGAAGCAAACTTCACAAGTATGCAACTGTAGTTGGGGAATGCCAATTCTGTAGCAGAATAGGGACTCAGGAGTCAGTCAGCATATGACTAGGGAGGCCTAGGTCAAATTCCATCTTCAGTGAGGAACTCTCTTCATGCAGGGTCTCCCTAGGGTAGCCTGTGAGGAAGGCTGGATATTAAACAGCAAAGTTACAGAGATTTATATGCCTTATAATCYCTGGTCTGATCATTCTTTGTTTTGGGAAAAGCAGAAATTATTGAATAATGAAGTGTGCATTTCCTGTGTTCTGAACTGTGCATGTTCTCATCTATTACCTTAGCTGTCAATGCACAGATGTAGCAGGTAGTCTGCTTTCTCCCTTTCTTTCCCCCACACAGTTCACTCTCTGTTTCTTCTGCTGCCTTTGCACGTGCTCGTCTGCCTCTTCTTTTCTCCTTTCAAGGCATTAGAGCCAAGAAAGTCACAGATTTATAACAACTTTGTGATACCTACTCTACCACCATGTCAATTTAATTTGAACCAATTTGACAACCCTGATACAAACACAGGATTGGAGACCACAATGATAGTACAACATCTGTCTCTTGTTAAGCCTCCTGCACCTGCTATTGCTTCTCTCTGTAATTGCCCGAGATCAAGAGACCGATTGTAAATGTGTTAAGTTTTGCTGACAACACAAAGCTGGGGAGAAGCAAGAACCCAGGCTTAAGAGGCAAGGAAAATTCAACAAGATTTGCTGGGCTCTGAGCTGTTATGCAGCAAATGAAATTCAGTATTGACAAACACACATTAATGTAATTGGCCAAGGGAAGTGTGGGACTAAAAAGAGAAAAACTGCTGACCAGGAAAAGGAAGAGTTTGAAAGRGATGCTAACATAACATTCATCTCAAGTACAGGAACCAACACGTCTGTGMAAAAAAATGCAGAGAAAGTCTTTGAATGTGGAACAGCTCTTTGTCTGCCTCAGGCATCCACATATTCCCCATTACTGAAGTTTTCAGAGCAATTCACTAGGTAAAGTTGTTGCCTAAATGGRAAACTGAGGCCACATCATGCAAGTACTCTAAAAAGTCATAGAATGTTTGCAAGAAGCAACCTTGGTCTTTTGCAACCAATGCTTTCTGTGGGATTTGTAATAGTGAAATCAAAATTCCTAGTGATATTTAGGTATTTGATCCTCAGTATAGCTCCCAAAATACTCAATAATGTTTCTTTTTTAGATAAAAATAACCCCCATATCCTACACTGTTATCAAAATGGGCTCTGTGTGTCTCTACAATCTGAGGACTAGTTTATCACAAATAAGCAAGTATGTGATTCATCTTCCCTAACTTCAGTTGTCTAATACTTAGATGCCTAAGTCTGATCTAGTTACCTAAGACTTCCTTCATGTGAGTCCAGGATAGAGACAAATAGACATTTCCAGAGATTGGTTGATATTAACATAACTTTGATATATATCTAAAAGTGAGCCAGTCATTCCTGGGAGCATTTATTGACCAGTTCATTTATGTTCAGACAAATGAGCCCCACCCTGTCATCCTAACCATTCCACCAGAGTCACTGCTTTTTAATTATTTCTTTTTCTCTTTTTTCCTTCCCAGACTTTACACACAGAAAATTGCTATTTTTTCTTCTAAAGTATATGTGTCAAGTGAATTTCAGTGCCGTGATTTCTTGGGACTGAAAACACAAAGCTATGCATATCTCTTACAATGAAAGAAAAGATACTGCTCTCAAATTATATGGGCCTATATTTATAAGCATGGATGCCWCTCACTTTCTTTCGACCCAGCTCTTCCCTTTTTGTAGCTTTGAAAGTGTCAAACTTTGACAGGACTTTTCTCAAATATCACAAGTCCTGGCCTATACCTTTTTTTTCATTTCCTTCTGGTCTAGTTCTCTCTGCACAGATCTGCTCTTGTAGACTCAAATGCATGTGTGGAGTTCACTTTGTGTTTTGCCAAGTTCTTGGATGGTGTCTTTTCACTGTGATATCGTACATGAACACTCATCTCTATGAGTGTTGTGTACTCCTTCCTTATATGCAGTGTGTTTCCAGTGTGTGGCCTAAAGCTGAGCTATTATTTCCTTTGTTTCCACCAGAGTCATTGAACCAGGTCATGAAGCTGAACTGAAAAGGAGATGAGTAATTTGACCTGAGTATAGCACAAGAGGTCTGAGAAAATGTCAAAAGTGCAAAACAAGCTGTGATCCTCCAGGCTATGAATGAGACTTCCCTAAGCAGAGAAGGTTTTTATTTTGCAAAATAAAATCTCAATGACTGAATTTGGTCTATTATCAAAAGCTGGCTATACAAGTTTACTTGCGTTACGTAGTTATTCTGGCATATTCAGGTAGTATCTTTTACTTTTTATGTTTGCTTGGTACCCAGGCTCACTCTCCAGACCATGCTCTTCAATTTTTCATCCTGGTGGTGAGTTGATTTACATCGAGAATGASCAAGCCAAGCAAATTCAGGCACATGAGTGAGCTTAGATACTGAGCTGAGTTCAAACTCTTCCTCCTTTTGGCAGCATGGACGTGACTGATTAGAGTCTGGTTGGAGAGCAAGCTCATGCCCAGGACCAGCATTAGCTCCCAAAGTAGGGTAAGCGTAATCTCTGTCAGCAGAGCTTCTCTCTGGAATCTGTTCTGTCTCTCTACTAGCAATAACATTATGGTTTAAATCCTCTTGCACTTCATAGCCTTTCTAAAAAGCAGAGGCAAAAAGGGCCGTATATATCCATGAGATGAATGACAGCTTCTAACAGCCTGGCAGTTCTTCYGCCATATGAGTATCAGAGCACATAAGGACAATGTTAATCAAGGCAGAGAAGAGAAATTCTCTTCCTCTCCTGCCTCTAGGAAATTACTCAATAATGTTCATACTTGTTTTGTATCTCAATATTTTGTAAGGCCAGATTTAAGGGTAGGCTTCAGTGAGGAATTAATGATTAAAAAAAAAAAAAAAAAGTAAATGTGAAGCATTTCTTTATCACTAGCAGTATTTTTATTCTTGTGAAGACTTGTAACTACTTAAGGCTGGAGATTGCAATTCTCTTGGCGTTTTATGTGGTAATTGTGAAGTTAAAAGGGGAGATGACAAACTGTATGTCTGCCAAGCTTTGGACTCAAGATACCAAGTTCTGAAATCATAGTCTTTAGAAAGACTCTAATCCTAACTTTGACCAGATTTTGTAAACCCTCTTGTAATAAATCGTGTRAAGAAGCAACAAATATAAAATTGACTATTACAGGGAGTCTGCATGCTTATGTGGTATCTTTTGACAATGTTCTCCAATTCTTTTTTGCTCATATATATTAAAAAAAATTCCACTGACTTCTAAATATTGTCTTCAATCAATGATTTTGCTCACTTTAGTAGTGTAATCAGTTTGGGTTTCAGCAACGGCTCTGGCAAGAGTGTAGGACAGGGTGTGCACTCCTTGGAATATGTTAGCAAGCTGTGAAAATCAACTTTTTGGCCTGGATTAAGAGTTTACTTTTCTAATTCTCATTTTATATCGCGGAGGGAGGTAAGGGAGCATCTACTCCAGAATAGAAGAAGATAATTTWTCAGCTGGATTCCTACTGACTCTTCAAAGAGCCTATTGTGACCCTTGGTTATTAAACTTTTTGACTGTTAGTTAATTTCAGCAGTGGGGAAGCTATTAGCGGACCGGCTAGATTCCCTGCCCAGCATCTGCTAACCAATGACCTGTGATCTGGGCAATAAAACTGAAATTACATCTGGACAATAAATATATTTTGGCTTCTAACACAATGAGAGCTCCAATTTTTGCCCTATTTTATTTATTTATTTTTTAAAGGTATGCTACAAGAGGTTTTGCTGTGTCCTAATGTAATAGCCTGATCCTGGTTTTTATCCATCCATGAAATATCATTTTTTACATAAGAATATGAAGCCAGGGATTTGTGGAGGTCTTGAGAATAGAAAGGAGAGCAATAGGAAGAAAAGTAGTATCAGTAGCAACAGAATGTGCAAATCGAAAAAAAGAAAAAAAGGAAAAGATAAAAAAACTTATAGTTTCAAACTTATTACCCAATGGAGAAGGAAACATCATTTCAGAATCAACATATGTTTCTCAACAGTCAATGTAATTATTAATTATACTSTGAATGTGCACTTGTGTATTAAAACGTAGCTGCAGCCCACTTGGTCATCAACAGAGACWGAACCCATCTGTTCAGTACCAAAAGAAAGCAGTAGAGCTACAAATTATTTCAGTGAGCTGTAAGAAACTTGTAAACTATGATAATCTCTTCTACCAATGCTCATGGCTGTCAGGAAGGGAAAACAGGGGGTGAGAAACAGCTACTTTCTCAGAATGGGGCCAGTCATATTTTTCTTGCAAGAACACTTCATGTGCTTACTCAGTTGGTTTGGATTTTAAGAATGCAAATGTTTATTCAGTGGTCTGATTTATGTTCATCAGCCTGTAGGTAGAGCCCAGAAATCTGAGGACATCTCTGGAACTTCAGCGATACAAATTCCTTTGAAATCCATCATGATTTAGCAGCCCATTTTCTTTAAATMTCTGCCTATATACTTAAGTACCATAAAATGTGCCCACAATTATCTCTAAATACACAAAACTGAGATGTATCAGATGTATCATTGTTTTTGATTTTCTCTGGATGCTCCAAAAAAAATCAAGGAATATT
This sequence comes from Eudromia elegans, assembly GCA_003342815.1. Lineage (NCBI taxonomy): Eukaryota > Metazoa > Chordata > Aves > Tinamiformes > Tinamidae > Eudromia > Eudromia elegans. Next base: position 821,655 of record PTEX01000136.1, read on the forward strand.
TTTTTTCAGTGTATTTCACTGGAATTTCAAACATTTCTCTATCTAACTCTTCTGTTGCTGCTCTTTTTGACTTTTTTTGTTTTTATGGACTATTGTCTCTCTCATCGTAAACACTCCTGTACATGACTAACAGTGAATGATAGGTAGGTTGGAAAGATGAGTAATAAGGAAGCTCAGTTTCTTAGAAAACAAAAGGTTTTTTTCAGCTGAAAATAGTTTTAAATGAAATAAAACCTATGTTAAATATAATTCTTAAAATGCTCTTTTTTTCCAACTCTATTGCAAAAAAATAAAGCTTTCAGACCAAGAACAAATTAGAGGAGTCACAAGGGAATCAATGTAGACTGAATTGAAATAGAGCTTTGCTTTCCTTCTCTTTTTACTTTGTAAGAAAAATGAGATATGCAAAAAGAAGAAATTAAGGCCAACTTCATGTTATCACTAAACTAAATAKGCAGCTCTTTCTCTAGTTATTTGGCCAAGTTTTACCTTTACCTATAAAAATATACATTACTGTATRTTTTTAACTCTATTGCTTGTTCAAAATAAAAAATCAAAACARTTATTAACATCACTCAAGAAAATTATATAACAGTATAAAATTCCCTTATAATTTCTTTCATACAAACCTGTTTTATGCATTTATCAAAATTCATACCCAGTCACCTGTTCTCTAAAACCATTTTTATAATGAAAATCTTAAAATAGTGATGACTGAGAACAAAAAAAAATCAGTTCTATTTTAATAATGATTAAAATTTATGTCAAAATTTTGCTTACTTAGGAATTAGGGCTTGTCTTGCAATAGCATAGTTGTGGTTTCTATTTTAATCTCTAACTCTGAGAGACAAGTGAATATTTTAAAGTTTCAGTCTTCAGTTTTCATAAAGAAATTAAAATACCAGGTCTTATAATGGTAGAGAAACTTTAAAGCATGAACTAGGAATAAATGAAACAGCAATGAAAAGTACGTTAGAAAAATAAAAGTAATGAAAATGGTAAGGCGCTCACAGAACTTTGTCTTGAATCTAGATTTCTTTTTTAAGCCTCAGAAGTAGCATGGGAAGGAAAGAGAAGGGAAGGCAAGGCAAGGCAAGGCAAGACAAGGACAAGGGCTGTTCATAAGTGCTACACTCTTTTAGCTCAACCACTTCAGGTAAAATGAACAATGACTTACTCAAAAACACATGGTACAGATGAATTGAATTTCTTGTAACTTCAAATCAGGCTTCCAAAAATGATTTGCTTTAAAAAAGAAGAGGAAAAAAAGTGATTTTATGTTGCCATGATATATTTGATAGCTCAGTAGCTTGGTTCTCCATGTTATCCTCGGTTTGACTCATCTATGTTTAGCCATTTGAAGACATGATCAAAAATAAAAACCCAATCACCTCAAAATTCCTTTTGGAACTGGARTTGGAACTACCTGGAACAAGATTAYTGGCCCAACTAGTTTAGTTGATCAAAGTTTTTAATGATGTGCAGCAATGTGCATTTGTTGACTACAAAGACAGATAGGATCGCTGATGCTTTTGAGTAAAATATTTCAGGTAGGTAGGCCAGTGTCTGAAGTGATTTGGGGTCCTGGTGTGAAAAACAAAGCAAAAAATAGGAGCTGGATTATATTGCTTTTCCCRGGGAGTGCTGTTCCTGGCCCGTACTTTCTGTGGTTGTACTTTGCAGAGTTTATTCTAAGTTCAAACCTGATGATGTAATCGTGACTGAAGGAAATACAGTACTTAGCTCTTCTTTAGAGACTTTTTTTTTGGTAATGCAGCACATTGCATTCCTTGCTTGTCATTGCATCCTGCCAGATTTTTGGCACCATTTTTTCCCTTCAAATTTACTACTATGAATTATTCATTAAAAAAGAAAAAAGAAAGAAGGAAAAAAAAAAGAAGAAAAAAAAGGAAGAATAATTTACATTTCCTGATTGGAAGCCAGGGATTATTCATCATTGCCCTGTACATCTCTTATAAAGATGATAAATGAACATATATTAACTGAACCCTAAAACAAAATAATGTGTTTTTCTAAAAGTTTTGCAGAGCTGCATTTCCATTGTAATTAGTTTACTTTTTTTAATCAAATCTTGTTAAACCAACATCAAAATGTAAGTTGAGTTYTGGACTGCACAAAGGAGATGGAAGGAAAATAATGTAATATTCTGYAGGTTTTTCATCCCTCTTTTAGTCATGCAAAAAAATAAATGCAATTAGCATTTACCTATACTTCATATGAAAAAAAACTTTCACYAATAAACCAAAACAAGCCCAAGACAAGAGCGAAACCAAAAAGCTTATTCAGGAAAATAAAAGGCTATGCTGATGGAGAGACAGAGTAAAATTGGTTACCCTGGGACAGCCGGATGACTAGTAACCTGCTACAAACATTTCCCTCATCAGCAGCTTGATCATCATTTATACTCCTCTTAGAAGAGAAATGAGCAAGAGATTAGTCTTTTCATCATTTTTTTCTACTGCCTTGCTTTATTGATTCTTGTCAAAGAAGTTATTTTACCAGCATATGTAAGAACCTACAGTGACATTGGTCTCAGTCATTCCTTCTGCTTGGCTGCACCACATCCACCATTGTGTTTGGGTCAATTTTGTCCAAAACTAAGTAGGAAATTCTGCCATTTAGGATGTGATGTAAAGCCTCTTTGTAGTGATGATGCTGTAATAAAGAGACAGATAGAACAAATGAGACATGGCAGGGAAAAAAGCTGGAATTATTGCTGGAATTATTATATGTGCAAATGATCTGAAGAAGAGCGGCTTTTTTATTGAAAAAATGTGTGTTTTCCATACCAAACAATGTTCTAAAAAATTCATGATTTTTGGTAAACAAAATAAACAATTAGTCAAACAAATTAGTCAAGTACCAGTTTATACTCTTCAGTTTATATTTACTTAAAAGTTCCCTCTCTGCTCTGTCTTTGGATTCTCCRTTTTTCATCTTTCGGTCCTTTCATCTTTCATTTTCCTTATAAAAAAAATAAAGAAGAAAAGAGTTGAATATTTGTTTTTAACAGCCGTAAGTAATTAAACAATTTRTTCTTCTGAAATTAAAGATACTTTATTCTGGAAGAATGAGGATTTTCATAAATATTGCAAAGAYAGAAAGAAAGAGACTGAATTGTTTCTTGTTAAAATCAGAGGCAAACTGCTATCATTCCTGTAACTTACCATGATGTGCCAGTTAYATTCCTGAAAGGAAGTATCACTGAGAACGTTCAGTGTCATTGACAGAATTTTTCTGTTTCTGTTGTCTTGCAAAGATTAATCTGGATTCACAGCACCCATAGGAAAAACTCTTAGTTTCCATAAATGTTTCCTTGGAGAAGCTCATCTCGGCACTCTCACAAAGCAGGACATTTGCAGGTTATCATTTTCATTAAACACCAAAGTRACTGCCTGTAAATTTTTTTTCAGTTATTTGCTTTTACTGTCCTGTAAAAGCGTCAAATATAAATACATAAATAAATATTTATAATGCATGGATAACAGTGCTAACACATGCTGTAAGCCATGCCAGGAAAAAGGAAATAAATCAGGCTTGGTGGCTGAGAAATGTCACTTTGCTTGATTTGCAATAAACTTCACTTATCCTTATGCTTATTATTTATCMGCTTAGTACTATATCTATCACTTATCCTTATCAGCTTATTACTATATTTTATTTTGCATCACAATGATACTCTTCATTGTTTCAGATACCRTTCAAGGGACAGGGACAATCTTTAAGAGGTGGATTCACACCACCTTAATTTAGGCACTTAACTGAAACACTTAAAATAGGTGTTCTTTGTGGTCATTGCACGTCTGAGTCACTCTGTGCATTATTTGAGTTTCTCTGTCATTATAATTTTTTTTTTAAAAAAAAAAAAAAAAAAAAAGGCGGCTATGGCCCTAGTTTAAGGGTCTCGGCAAAATTAGAACCTAAACTGAACCTAGAGCTAAGGGCATACTGTCTAGATAGACCAATGTAAAAATAACCCTGGTCAGCGTGAAGATAAAGAGAGGAAACATCCTCTTGTCCTGATGTCATCAGAATCACGTCTGGTGGAGTTTTCTTATAGGATCCCCTCAGAATCCCAGAATGAYTGAAGTTGGAAGGGGACCTCTAGAGATCAYCTAGTCCAACCCCCCTGCTTCAGCAGGGTCACCTAGATTATGTGGCACAGGGTGACATCCAGGCAGGTTTGGAGATCTCCAGAGAAGGAGACTCCACAACCTCTCTGGGCTCCGTCACCCTCACAGGAAAGAAGTTCCTCTTCACAGGGAAATGGAACTTCCTGTGTTTCAGTTTGCACCCATTACCCCTTGTCCTGTCACTGGCCACCACCGAGAAGAATTTGGTCCCCTCCTCCCGACATTCACCCCTCAGGTACTTATACGTATTGATTCATATTGATCCCTCCTTTGGATCCATTTTGGATCTCCATGGAAGAAAGGTTGCCAGTGCAGGTTTGCTCACTTCTCCAGCAAATTGATTTAAGGTTTTACCTTCATTTGTATACTGTCCTTCAAATGAGATGTCTTCTGCAAAAGAAGACACAGTCACAACTCTGTTAAGGAAATACCTAGGCAAGAGCAGCCCAAATTAATAACCTATGTGTCCCTCAGGGGTAGTAACAGGCAGACTGGCAATCAGCAGAGAATGCCAGCTCAAGAAATGTGATACTGAGCTTACCGTTTTGATAGAAGTAGCTCTGGAGAAGACCACAGAGCCCTCCAGAGACAAGAGTTTGAAAAGCAGTGGCTGAAGCAGCGCACTAAGGACAGCAATTATGAAATCACTCAGCCTTGCTGTCAACTCCTTGTGTGACCTTCAGTCACTCATTCTACAAGCCCCTGTTGGGTTTATTTTATGCCTTCCCTTCTTACCTCTCGAATTCCCTAGTGCTCAGTTTATAGAAGACAGCTTCTTCTGCAGGAGATGAGGCAGTGGAAGGTTCTTCTCTCTCCTCCCAACCTTTAAGCGGCTGGTTCTGGCCCCGGGTGGCAATCCATATGGCTGACACTCACTGCGATTTTACCTCGGTGTGCAGCAATGTTTGGAGTAGSTGGATACACAATTTTCCTACAGGGACATTTGCAATGATTCATTCCTTCATAAGCTTGGCACGTTAGGTAATATAGCATGAGTACTGTTATTATTACTTCCATGGGAAAACATTAACTGATTTATCTGATTAAAATTTGAGGTGGCAGCCATAAATAAACAAACTACTCAATAGGGCCTCATTAATTTGGACACTTGTTTCTTGTGTTAATTTTGAAGCATTTCTTGACATTGTGTAATGTCATTTCAAGTAGCACATATAAGCTATAAAACGTTTATTTTTACTACAGCTTAGTTCAGAATAATTTACTTTGTCCYGTAACTATCAAGTTTGTCCCACTATTACTCCACAAAACTTACAAGGGTCTCTAAGCATCATCTGTGGTCATTAGGTCATTTMTTCCACAGCCTTTCTGGTAGTTACTCACAAACTGATAATTGCTACCAAATAGATGCACTGCACTGCTGGGCTGTCATTTGTTTGTACTTCCCGTCAGCCTATAGCCCTGTGGTCCTCTCTCGGGCTCTGTCTACATGCCAGTATGCTGTAATGATAAATAACATTATCGACCTAGAGGTATGCATAAAACATTAGATGGATYGTATGTTTTCCAGACTGCTCAACTTTCATGAACTGCATTTCAAGTTGCTCTGATCAGGAACCTTGAGTCTGTCACACCATAGTACTGATTTGGGTAGATGAGCAGTGTAGAATAAAGTATCCCAGCAAAAGCAAATGAAATAGCCCCAAGCTCTTTCAAAAAACTTTTTTTTTCCTTTTATAGATAAACTTTGAAATTTCATTCTAGTTATAGATACATTCATAAAAATTTTCTACATATCTTCCAGCTTAACTCTAACTGTTCAGAGTTGTAAGCACTGTGGCTTACCTTTACCTGTTTTAAAACAATTTGAAAATGAGAATATTTATTTTCTGAAAGGAAAATAGATGGAAATTATTGCAATATATATTTTATTTCAAGATATTATAGAATTGAAAGTTCACTTGCTTTGAGCATGTACTAAGAAATGATTTTAATTTAGAAATTTGCCATTAATAACCAGTTTTATTTTACCAGTTTTATTTTTTTCTCATTCCTTTAAAAAGGTATAGTCAAAGAATTTGAGTTTAATAATGTAAGAGCTTCATTTTTAAACTTTTAAACTTGTATAAATTGATGTACATTTTAAAGGATAGRAGGACTTTTTTTGTTGTTGTTCAAAATGCATAAATGATTTAGGAGTCTAAATTTAATTTTCAGAGGTAGCCTTRTAATCAGAAGTCTAAATCCCTTGTATTTCAATTAAAATAAGAGTCTTAAGCATGAAGACACAAATTAAAATTAAGTTGGCCTCTAAAGCATTTAAGTATCTGACTTTTTATACATATTTCTTCTTAGCACCTAAAATATGTTTACTTTATCTGAAGCTGTGTGCATGTATATATAGATGTGTTTATATATAAGCAKATAAACACACACACAAATATAAATATATATATATGTGTGTATAAATTTATTCAGGAGAAGAATAGTGCTCATTTAGCTATTTTTGAGATAAAAAAAAAAATATGCTTCAGTTTTACAAAAAGCCAAAATGTAATATAGAAAAAAAATCCAATTTGTTTTTGTCCAATTACAACTCAAATTAATTCCTCTCATGTGCAATGCAAGATCTTTCAAAATATGATTCAGGATCAGGTCCTTATTTCTTCCCAGAATGCTGTTGCTGAAACAAATGAAATGAAATGAAATGAAATGAAATGAAATGAAATGAAATGAAATGAAATGAAATGAAATAAGATAAAATAGGTGACAAGACTTTAGTTGAAATAACTGCCAGAATCAGAATAATTTAGGATGGAGGACATCTGGTCTAACCCTTCACTCACAACAGGACCATAATATGAGTTCAATATAACATGAGGTCAGTAACCTAATTTTATTTTAATTCATTTTGAAAAAGAAACTGGATGARCCTAAGGAGATATGGGTGAAGAAAGGCTTGCACTTGCAAACACAGACGGTTGAAGTTAATTCTAAACTGGTATAATAAACATTCAAACATTAACTGCAAATCTTATTTGTATAGTTTTCTACTTTAAACAAATCATTAGATTAAAAGCACATAGGCACATACTTTCTTAGTTAAGATTTCAGCACCAACCCCAATAATATGTTCCTTGAGTATGAATCGGAAAGGGTTTGTTCATTACAAAGTCATTAAAGAACTTGCATACAACTAGTCTTTCTTTGCAGATATACTCACTTCTCCTCATTCAGCAAAAGATTTAAATCTTCTTTTTTTTTTTTTTTTTACAGCTCTGAAAGTATTTTATACAGAATCTGAGCTCTGCTCTAAATTAAGGGAATTTTCTTCTTTTTTTTTTTTCCTCTGGAATCTGGAAAATTGTGCAGCTCTTGTTAAATTTGGGCTTCATTCAAATCCCACCTTTTTCTCTTCTGTAGCCTCCTTGCTAACAAAAATACTACGTGAGTCCATTTCAGCTGRAGAATCCTTCAGATTATATATGTATTCAAATCTAAATGAATAAAACCAGACATCCTCATATTAGTATATTAGGTAAATAGGAACAAATGTTGGTTTTTAGCTTCATTGTTTTTCTTCTCTTCTGCTCCCTCTGCCAAAGCCCCAGTAGAGTATGAATGTAGAATATCAACCCATCTTCTAATATATGCAGCATAATCTTCTTAAAATGAGTTTTCACTTCAAGGAACAGAAGGGCTTAGAGTTGAGCAGCATGGCTTTTTTGTATTTGGCATCTCATTATACTTAGTCCCATTTTTTTTCTCTGCTTAGAACAATTGAATATCATTAGTGAAGGAAATTTCTTCCTATACTTTTTTTTTTTTTTGAGGAGGAAGAGGAGGAGGAGGAGGCTAGAATAAAGAAGGAAGGAAGGAAGTGGGAGACAAAATGAGGCTTTTAGTCCATTCATGGGGAAGATGGCTTTGTGTTTKGTATTCCTTTCCTCYCAAYATAATGTTTTGCCATTATTGGGGGCATCCCACCCCAAATATTTCTACTTGATCAATAGTTCATGGGCATTTTCAYGATTTGAGAGTGGAGAAATTCTCTSATATAYATGKCATTAAGGGTCTGATTGCTGAAAGACTTCAGCACCATCGCCTATTAGAAGATGACWGTGGAAAGAATGGAAGCACTAGTGCATTTGTTTTAGTGGTTAGTCCAGAAGGATCTCCTTAGCAGCAGAGATCACCTGCTGGAGCACTCTATATTGCACTTAATCCCCTCCACCGAATGCATGGTAGCCCTGTACTTTGGAGATCTGCAAGCTGCGTGAGACCTACAGCCTTAACCACCACCAGACGCTGGGTTCCTGTTTGGCTCGGTTTGCTTTGAACAGTCAACCAGGCAAAAATAGCCCCAGCTTCATTTCCACATCTCAGCTGCTGCACTGACTGGATTTGGCACATGCTCTACAGTCATCTAGGACATACTCAGATGCTAATGGGATCCATCTCTGGGCTAACAAGGTTGGGTTTAGTTGTTGTTTTTCCCCAGACACCGYAGCTTGCATTCATCCTTCCAAAATGCAAGCATCTAACCAGTTATCTAAGCTAAAAGCTATTCACCTAGGCAGTTTTGCRAAGAAAATCAACAGGGAATTTTTCAGCCACCTGAGTTTTGAATCACTGCAGAAAGACCTGTACATTTCCCCAGGGATTGTGAACATGGGATAGGCTTTCTCTGCAGGGGTGATACTCAGTTCACAGACAGCATGCAAGTCCCTCTATGTGAGACTGATGTCTGAATTACCAGTGGACCTCTAAATAGTACATTCRGTGGTACTTCAGCTCCTAAAACATAAGGGTTTAGAATCAAATGAGGTGCACTAAGACACTCTGTTTGGTTTCTAGCTCATTATTTGAAAAGCCATAGGTGTCCCCAAGTCCCACAGCATCATATCACCCATATCTATATAAATAGCTCTCATATTCTAACAGTTCAAATGTCACCTCTGGGTACTGTTGGTACCTGATTTCAGTCCTATTTTTCTAGATGTCCCAGTGACCAAAGTAAAAGTTTAAAAGCCTGCTTCCCATATAGACTCCTAAGCTGTGACATCTTAGTCTGAAAGCTGGATCTTACTTGGAGAAATATCTGSTTCTTTTCCCAATGGATATTAAATGATATTTGATAAAGAAATTTGAATCTCTTCTCCCAATTCTTGCACCATTTGCAAAACCAGACTGCAAATGCACAAGTTTCCAGTTTATTCATCTTCKGTCCTAGTAAAGACCACCTGAATATACTGCTGTGCTGTCGTCAGGGACTGCTGTATCTGATTCCATCTGTTCTCCTCTTGGAGCCAGTTTCCACCACGTGACACCCACTGGGGCTTTGCTGATTACTTGTTCCATGGAACAGAAAGGAAGAGTAAACTCCACTGGTGATCTTTAGAGGTTGACTTCTGCATTGTATGGTAAAGGTAATGTCTTAAAAATATCCCGCTATCTCCAACAATTTTCTGCATGCAGCAGAAAGGAGGAAATTACACTTAGAAGCTGACAGTTGGATTGCGGTAAAGACTCTAGTAATGATGCCCTATCTGTGGAGGCTTTACCAGCCTTTGCTGTAATTGAATGTTCTGACCTTCTCTAGGCCCATTATATGAAATAAATAAATAAGTAATCCTTCCATTTTGACTTTAAGAACATACTGAAAATTAGATCAGTTAAAATAAAAAAGGAATCACTTAAAGACTACAGTAATTGGAGAATGTTTCTTTCTTGCCAGTCGAAACAAGCTGCATGAAAATAAGAAATRGAATAGAGCAACAGAAGCAATACATAACCAAAATGACAATAGGAAATAATTTATTTCCATTTTCTCTTTGGTGAAATTCTAAGAGAAAGGTTTCTTGTATGTGATTAATTTAGAGAACTGCTTAGTAAAAGTTGGTGCTTGGCAGGTTTAGTGAGAGGCCTCAAAAGTAGCATATTACATGGAGGCAGAATGAGGACTAGAAGGAACAACAAAGAAAGAAAGAGAATAAAGAGTGCAATGATTTGTGTATGTAGCTTATATAAAATCTTCCTGGACTTATTTCAGGAGTTACCTTATACGAAGAAAAACAGATTGAAAATATTGTCCTGAAAAACAACCAATCTGCATAAATCTAGAAGGAAAAACTGAAGGAAGACCAGAATATGAATATAATAGCATTATATGCTTACATATACTGACTTACATATATGAATACTAGCAAAAATATCCCCCTTTTCACATATATTTCCTTGTTCCAGATTAGGGAAAAAAAAAAAATTACTTCTACAATCACATTTCCTGAAATACTTAGTCTGTAGCCAAACTTAATACCCTGCCTTGATTAAGGCAAAGTGCTTCCTTTTGCATTTTACTTTACTCTGTCAATGTATAATACAAAAATCCCTTAGGAAAACTCCAAGCATTTAATGTCATATATTCAACTTACCGAAACCCTTCATCTCAGTACCATATCCTTCTGTGAGTCTTGATTTCAACAGAAATTTTGCAAGAGAAAAATGTATTTTTAATGTATATGTGCATATATGAAGGCACTTTTTTTAATGGAAGTCCTAGTTATATTGATGTCAATGGTGATCTACCGCTGCTTTCAGTGSTGTTACGTGCTCCAGCACAGAGCTGTGCCAGGTTTTACATTGGCGAGTCTGATTGTGCCTTTGCCTCCTTGGATGTCACTGGCACTTTCAGAGGTGTTTGGATTGCCAACCCAAGCCAAGCCAGTCCTTTCTTGGTGTTGCTCAGAGTCAAAGGCCCCTGCAGGGACGTCAGCTCCTGCTAAAGGAGAGATTAGCTGAGAATTGATAARTTTCTTTGGAGCATTCAGCTTGTTGGTGGGACTGGAGACAGTCACTCTGCCACCAGTGTGGACTCCACATCATCCACAGCACCTGGACTAGGAATGCAGCCTCTCTGTCATTCTAGCTTATTATTTTTAAATACAGAACCTAMAGTTTTCTGCCTGCGAATTGTGCCTTTTAAAGTAAACCTCCATTATCTCCTTAKTCTCTCCTCTCCAAAGACTTTCCTTGAAGCTGTAATACGGTCACATCCCTTTTTTGAACACTCTTCATTGCACTTAATTGTCCTGATTTTTTTTTCTTTTTTCTTTTCTTTTTTTTCAATGCAGACTATCAAGTCTTTGGAGCAAATATTGTATCTGCACGTATCTTTCGAAAGAATGTAACTTAAGGGAGGCTCAAGGGCTTAGAGCAGTATAAACAATAATTGTTTTAATTCATTGTGCAAATAGAAAAGAGCTTCTCAAAATGWCTATCAGAAAGCTTCCAGGATGAAGTCTATTATCAATATTTATTCCAACTAAGATTTGTAAATATTTTAGTAGGCTTGGGTTTTATCTGGGCAACATTTAGTTATCAATTACAATAGTTCATTGCAAAGTATTGCCCATTAGGCATATAGAGAAGCATTAGGTCCTCTTTTGAAAAATGTAAGTAAAGCATTTTTWAAAAAAAAAAAAAAGAAAGGATGAGCAGGAGATTCTTGGCAAAAAACCTCAACAGCTTTGTGAGAGTTTTTCCTTTTTATTTTTTCTGTGCTATACTGTATACTTTTCCTCCACTTATGCWGTTTACAAATATGAATTTGACACAATCGTATTTTAGAAACACTTCTATTGCATGATAAAAAAAAATATTTAGCTAGCAAAGATAATTCCTTCTGTGACTCTCAGACTGTGTTTAATAAGGTCAGTTTTCTTTCTGCTTTGTTATTTAAAGCATGGTTATTTTGCTAGGGAACTCTTACATGGAACTATTCTTAAAACAGCTAATTACAAAATGGAAAATAATAAGGAAACCTTATATGAAAATAATGAAAACCTTAATGAAAAAAATAAGTACAAAAATATTATTCTTTGCCATCTTTCCCAGCTAATAAAATAAAAAGAATTGGAAGATTTTTTTTTTTTTAAAAAAAGGTAATTGCAATGTCATTCAATAGGTACATATTTCTGTAGCTACCTAAGTAATATCTCTGCTAAATACAGTTTAGATTCTCTTTGCTTTTAATTCCATTCAAACTATTTACTTTTCATGATGTATAAACTTTAACAATAGTTCTCTTCATTGCAATATTATCATATTATAAATTGCATTTATTTTATGAACAACTCCAAATGTATTTTTCGCAATATTCTCAGCTCATACCCTCACCCTGAAGCTGTTGCATCATCATGTATACAGCATGCATATAAAACTGTCTAATTTATTCAGTCTTCATCAGAGAAAAAAATATTTTTTAGGAAGYAATGCAGTTATATTCAGATTGTTTTGAACAATCAAAATTTCTTGTAAGAATTTTATAGTAATTCAATTTAAAWTATTTTAAGAGTAATTTGTATTGGAATTAGCATTAACATATCGTTTAGATTTTTTGGAAAATTCTGTTTCACCTATTTTTGATATTATATCAGACTGGAATGATAAAAAATAAGTTTCAGAAAGAAATGGGAATAGAAGGGTGGAATTATCTTTTTTTTCCACTCAAAACAAAATGTTATGACAGTTGAAAATGAAACATTAAATCAAAATGGTTATCTGAAATGAAATGTTTCATTTTGAAAAGCTGATTTGAAGCATAAATTTTACATCAAATTGGCATCATGAATTAAAATGACACTCAAAATCTAYTTTAATTCAAATGCCAATTCAAAAGTAAATGATTAGGTCTGAACTGAAATTTTAAAATAAATATTTAATCCTATTTCAAAGTATTTCTTTGGAAAATCACAAAGATCATCAAAATGGACAGTTCCTACATACAAGTTTGAATATAATGAAAATTCATTTTTCACAGGAAATATGTACAAGCAAACAAACATTTTTCATCAGAACATTTTATCKCCATCCTTATTCCTTACAGAACCATCTTGGATGTAAATGGATTAGGTTTTCTAGAGCAGCGATGCATTTTTGCCAGAGTGTCAAGGTAATAATGCTCCAGAGAGCTTTGTTTCAAGACCAGCTGTCTTGTTAAACACATTGATCCTAGACTATTGCAAASAGGAAAATTTCAGAAAACTTTAACTATAAATAAATAAATAAATAGGCGTACAGCAAGCAATTAAAGTGTCAGAAATTAGTCATATGTTGGAAGGAAAAAAAAAGAACAATCTCAGCTATAATGAAAATTTGAAGAATTTGAAATTAAATACAAAAGAAAAACTGTTCCTAATTTTGATGAGTTTATGTCACTGCCTAAAGAAATAATATAAAATATTTGCAAGCCACTGAGTGCTGCAAGGGTTGGGGATTTTGCTGGTCCTGTTCCTGTTTACTTGTAAGATTGTTTCTTGTGGGGATGCTCAGGCAGCCATAGTGCTGTTTTCTTAAGAAGTCGCACATATCACCACAGAAATTCGTACTTTCCTAAATCTCTTCCTGACTGAAAATCATTCTTAATTGAAGAGCGGTTGTGTATGGAATATAAGCACCCAAGCTTAAGGAAAGAAAAAAAAAAAAAGAAACAAAAAACCTCTGTGCCACTTTACAGACAGCACTTAATCACTCTTTTCTTTACCTAACTGCCATGATGTTATGATAATTAGGAAATCTATCTCCAATAAGATGGCTATCTAGTATAATGAAGAGGCAGAGGTGATCGATAAGTCTGGTATATTTGTCTATAGCACACATGGCCATTTTTCTCATATGTAGGGCTCTGTTTGTATATTATTCAATTAGGTCTGTAAGATTATTAAGCACAAATAATGAAGGTGTTTCTTTGCCTGAGAGGCAGATACTTTCAGAAATTTCTTTCTTCATATCAGCTTAAATCTGTGCTGCTTTCAGACAAAATTGTGGGGAAAATGGAAAGGAAATAGCTCGCCCATCACTAGCAGTACTGCCAAATGAGTCAAATACGTGATTTTGGAGTTGAATGACTAAAAAGAGGCATAAGGCAGACAACTTAACATCTTTCATTGACAGTGGAGCACCTAATAACTAAAATAAGTACATTTTCCCAAGCACCCAATAGGAGGAGTATTAGAAATAAAATAAGGTTATTTAAGTTTTAGGGACTCACCAGGATATCAGCACAGAACTTGTAGCTTTTAAATTGAGCTGTTTCTCCTTTTTTTTTTTCTCTCTCTTCTTTTTTTTCCCCCTAGAGACTTATTCTGAACTTGATCACCAAAGAGTAAGTTAAGAATGTCTCTCCTCTCYCCTCCTTTCCATTTCCCTCCCCTCCCTTATGCTTTTGCTTTTGGTATTATTTTTATTGACAAATAAGGATTTTCTATCAAAACATGCCTATACTGTTCTCTAATGAGGCAACATGCACATAGATACAAACAGAATAACTTTAAGGTTAGCCTGGACACTTATGGGTTACTTTTTTCTAAGTGTTTAACTACTCTGCYTCTGTCTGTGTGATCTTTTATTGTGACTTAGCTGAATTGCTGTTGAAGATGAGGAGTTTGCAGTTGAAGATGGGGCCTTACTTTATCTGCAAGATCTCTCTGTTCTCAGATATGAGAGTGTTAGAGGAAGAATATCACACCATGACATGSAGGAATGGATTAATTGTGGTATAACAATAAGTTGCCAAGAAAGAGATGCATCTAGGGGGTTCTCRTTGGAAAGAAAAAAAATTGAACAGGGAAGAAAGCAACAGCAACAAAAAAGACATAGTGTGTTAATAAAAAGAAATACAAGCAATTTCTTAAATATTATTGGAGTGACTACTTTTAAATACTAAAATATTAAAATTGATTGAGGTTGTGAAATGAGTATGTTACTTAGTCCTTTGTGTATTAAAATTAATTTTTCATCTTCTTATCTAAGCAGCTTCCCTATTGGCTTTTGCTGAGCATTCTTAATATTTTATGTGCTTAAGGGGAAAAAAAATCTGCACTTTGACATCTTGGCATCCCTGAGAATGTTTAACTTTATTTTTCCCTCTCTCCAGCCAAGGATTTTCAAGTCATGCATGAAGAAGGGAAAGCAGAAAAAAAAAATTAAGTTTAGCCTACTGCACTATTCTGGGTTTTAGTTCCCATATGATTGTGTATGSAAGTGTTAAGAGCTCTATTCTTCTCCACATTATTATTTTTCTCCTCTTTGTTTCCCACTATCTCACTCATGTGGCTTGCACCATGCAGTAGCCCCAGCAATGTTGAGAACATCAATAATTTGATTGTAACCAAACAATAACAAACGATGAAGCAACTTCATCTGAGCTGGAAGATCTGGCCTTAACCTTTCTCTATTTACAGCTCTGGAAGGCTTGTATTCAGGAGAATTTAAATCAGCAGAGACATGCCAGTCCTCATGTACTGCAGCGCTGACATAAACATAGCAAAACTGCTGCTATTAGGAGATAAGTTCTTATTTTGTACCCCTACTAACAAAAGGTTTTAGTATATCATCATTGGTGCTAAAAGCAGCATAGGCAAATGGCCCTGGATAAGGCAAACAAGTGCTTAAATCACTGCAGCTTGGTCTTTGCCAAGAAATTAAATATGTAAAACCTTCAATATTATGGTCCGTATATTCACATGCTGAGGCTGTATCATTTGATACAGCAGGGTTTTATGCCCTAAGGGCCACTCTAGGCATTGCAGTCCTTCCAGTAGAGCTACAATTTTGTACCTTTCAGCATAAAGTTATATGCAGATCTGTGTGTTCTCTTAATATCGCACTGATCCCTAGCCCTGAATCTCCTTGCTTTTGAATTGAAATGCATAAATCCTCACATGGATACAGATAACCAGATCTGGACTCACAGGCCTCAGAGGCATTTGCGCCTGTTTCTTTTTTTCTTTCTTTTTTTTTTTTCCCCCTTTTTCTAAGTGTTGCAGATCTGTATTTGAATATCTTGGCATTGCTTAAGAAAATTTTGAAATGACACTGTCTGTACCCTTCCCAGAAAGCTGGTAAACCTGAGGGTTCGCCTTGTCCTTTGCCGCTTTCATTTCATCTGCCATAATTCCCCTTTCTGAGCACTCAGTGCTCTGTAGGAAACTGAGTTTCTTGTTGTCCTGGTTGTCAGTCAATCTGCATTGCCCGGGCTTTGACTAGACAGAACTTCTTCAGGGAGAGGATGAACTTATTTATAAAGGATACTGCAACTTAGGACCGTTCCTAATTAAGGTGTCTGCGAACGGCCAGCTGCAACAGTAGGTTATATAATACTAGTATTTAGCCCTTAGTATACTAGTATTTAGACCCAAGCATTGAATTAAGGCCATATTGTTTCAGGGGGGTCAAGAAATTGCAATGGTTTTCATATCATGAACCACCTTTAATATATGAAGCATTTAATTTGTGTCTCTACTGTACCTGACCTGGCTCTGCCAATGCACAATGTGCCCCCTCAAAATATCCATGCATCTGTTTTGTCATTACTGACTCTCCAAACTGAGATTGGTTGCAAATTCTAGGTTATCTTGCAGCTCAGAGTGTTGCTTGAAATCTCACTAGAAAAGACACCAGTCTATAATCCTGTCCTGTCTCCTATGCATGGGTCGTTAGGATTGAATGCTACTTCAGCTTGCTTTTGTAAGCAGGACTGGATGTATAGAAAAGGGTTATCGTTACAACACAGGGCAAACCTAGGCATATATTGTGAAAACTGCTCAAATAATGTAAAATCTTTTGAAATCATATTGTACCTGAGATCTCTAAAACTAAGCTCAGGGGCCTAAATGACACACAAAAATGAAACAGATCTGATTTTTTAGACTTTTTTCAAGCTTTTTTTTAGTATTCTAAGCTTTTTAATTTAGCCTTACTCCATCTAGTCTTCACATTTTTTCTCCCTTTTCTTTTAGTGGCTCTTAAGCTACACCATTTGGCTCACTACCCATTTCAACAGCTCTTTCTGAAAGCATTTATACCCTTCAGGTCTTCTGGAACTCCTCAGTCTCTCCCTGTTCCTACCCTCGTTCCTTGTGTGAGGCAAGTAAATACAGCACAAAGAGTAACTCCCTTCTCTCTTTCCTCTGTTTAATGGTTGTCCTTTACAAAGTAAGATCTCACTCACAATGCAAAAAAAGACTGCTGGATTTCCTAGAACTAAAAATAAACATGGAACTATGAACATTATTAAGATGGTTACCATTTAATCCCCATAAAACCCTGAAATTACAGTAATAATTATAGAAGGGATAGAAGCCTCAGTGTGCACATCATCCAAAACAAACCGATATCAACCACATGCCTTGAACTATGGATACTTGATGGGTAAAGTCATTTTTCCCCAGAGTCTTCTTGGGCTACATTGATTGTATCACTTTCAATATCTCTTCTGTGGTTACAGGCGACTCAAGAGATTTCTCTTTCCAAGTTGCTTAGCTTTGTCAATTCCAATTTATCTAGATATTCTTTTACCTTTTTCCTAGACAACAAAGGTTTGTGATCGATAGTAAGCCTCATAAAAGCCCTAGAAGGTATTGCTAACCCTTCTTCCTTGTGTTACCAATTCTCCCCTTGGGTCTGTGGAGCAGTGCTATCAAACAGCTTGACTGGTTGGCAGGTACCATCTATACCAGCCATTAACTTGGCTTTCTCATTTTCCTCCTAGCAGTGGCTTGGTTTAATGTGGGCCTCCTTTTTCTTTTCTTTTCTTTTCTTTTCTTTTCTTTTCTTTTCTTTTCTTTTCTTTTCTTTTCTTTTCTTTTCTTTTCTTTTCTTTTCTTTTCTTTTCTNTCTTTTCTTTTCTTTTCTTTTCTTTTCTTTTCTTTTCTTTTCTTTTCTTTTCTTTTCTCTTCTTTTTATATATATCTTCTTTTCTATTTAGAAAAATAGATGCTTTCTTTTGGTGTCTGGAGAACAGGCCAGCACAATTTTAACCTTTACAGAATGGCTTTTTTTTTTTTTTTTATTCACACAGAATTCACATATGGTCTTTCCCTGCTGTATCCAAAAAGCCCTTTCTCTTTCTTACCTTTAGGCTGAAGTACTCAAAAAACAGTGGAGAACCAATATAAAAATGATCCCCTGGAATTCTGTCTGGTTTGGAATTGCTATGACTAGCAAATCTTTTCATGAGCCATATTGATGTCCGTGCTCCCCAATGCATTCAGTCATTCAAAAAGTCTTAATTCTGGATCAGCTGTAATAAGAATATTAGGAAAATCAAAAAGATGAACTCCCACAGGTCTTTATGCACACAAATTTAATTGAGCACTTCAAAGAGTGTTCTGCAAAATTTAGTTCTCTGGAAGATATAAGCCTGTTAAATGAAGTTTACGTTTCTTAAACATGTCATCTTGAGTTGTTATTTTGGCATTAGCAGATGGGTTACTTTACCACGATACCAGCATGTCAGAAAATCCACTTTCTACATAGTGGCCTGAATGAGCAGTTCAAAATCTGTGTTTGGAATAGAACCAAACAAAATACATGATAAAATTCTTGATTTTTGGATCAAAATTTTGTTATATTGACTTCCTTTTGAAATAAACTCAACCAAAATAGAATAAGTTTGTTTTGAAATAAATCTAAATGGATCAAGTATAACTCCACTATCTTCTCCCAGAAATAACTTGGAGTTTTTACTTCACACCTACTTTTTGTGCATATGCACATTACATTCCCACTCCTGTTATCATTTCACATAAGGCAAGCCTTTATGTCCCATTTTGTTGATTTTTATTATTACTGCAGAAATATAATTGTGGGGAGAAGGAAAAGGTGGAGATGAAAAGAGACTACCACCTACTGTGGTTCAAGATCCAGTCTGTTTGTTGGGTTTCTCCTTTGGGAGATGTATGGCACTGTCTGGGAGACAGAAGGCATGACAACAAAGGAAATGTTAGTGAGAGGGAGCTGCTGTCCAGCACTGCTGGTAGGATTATTTAGTCTTCTCACATTTAAAATGGAAAGTGTAAACCGTTTTCTTTCGCCCRCCCTTAACCACTGATCAATACCGACAGCTTCCTATAAACAATGCAGTCGTAGAAGAAATGCAATCTTCCTTTTCCCAGAGCAGTTACATCTTAGGAAGAAAAAAGCAAAAAGTGAGGGCGTGAGTGTGTCTGTGTGTTTAAGACAAAGCGAGCGAGCAAACGAGATTCATTGAGTTGCACTTCATCCAAGGATTCAGGCTGTATCAACTTCCCARCATAAAACAAAGGCTAATAAGTTCCTTCTTTCTGCAGTCACTGGCAATCAGCACAATTATTCAAGGCCCTCTTTTGTCCAACCCAAGTGTCCACGGTCCTTAAATCTCCATTGAGGTTCTTAAGCACTTCAAGCACATGGCTCTTGTTTACCAGTTTCTGCTTTAGTGAACACTCTGGCAATGGACCCTGAGACAWGACAAGCACTGACACCTTCATTTGCAGGATGAAGTTTGGCCAAAAGCCAGGTAATAACATGCGGGCAGGCACGCTTGTCATGGCTTTAAAACATGTTTTGATTCTACATAAACTGAGATCTTCTGAATTTCTGTTCTAATGGAAATCTCTGGAAAATAGACAAGACTTCTGTGCAAGAAAGAGCTTGCGGTGAGGTCAGGCCCTGCATTGCTTTGGCTAGCTCCGTATTAGAAAAATGTGCAAGCTGAGGGCAGAAGTTTGAGCACTAACCCATGGCTGTCTATTCATGACATGTTGACATTTTCTCTAGTATTTGGCTCATGACAACTAGCGCTCTTCTGTACAGTGCCCAGGAATATGTTGGGGAGAGTATGAGTCAGCAACTGGTCCAAAGAGCATGGATGAAACCTACAGCCACTTCAATCACTTTTTGTTTTATTAAGATTTTAGTCACATGGCCATCTTGGAACTGTATTTTCTTCAGTATTCTCTCCTGACTCTAATGCTGACAAACTTTTTCACCCAAAAAATCCCAAATGACTTCAGTAAATATTCCCAGCAGCCTTCAGCTGAAGCTACCAGTTATCTGTCATTATCCAGAAAGAAGTATGCAGTATTTGGCATATTGGGTATGCTAGATGCTTTCAGAAACTCTGCGGCCATTCCTAGGACTTATATATTCACACATATATATATATGTTAATCATGGAAAAAAAGTTAGAATTTTGGGATGTTAGTCAGCAAAAAGTACAGCAAAAAGACTCAAGAAAACCTCATCTAAGATATCCCTAGGTAAAACACTAGATAAGTGATTAGGAAAAAAGTTTCTTCATCCTTCCAAAAGGCAAAGGCTGTGGTGAGAACAGTTGTTTAGGAAGTCTCATTTTGAATTCACAGAGTATCCTGGCATTCAGGCAACTTTGTTGCTGATGTTTCAGCTGGGATGACTCATTGGTCATTTTGCTCAAATGTAATTACACACCTTATAGAAGAGTTAAGAATTAGGAACCCATTTTCAARTTCTATATGGATTCTCATTTTGTTAATTATTTTATTGATTAAAGTTAATATTATAAAAACAAAGAGTATAACTTTCTGCTTTACAAGTTAAAAGTGAAACATAGGAATCTGATATCTAGAGATGATTATTTTTCCCCCTGATTATAGTAGAAGCCAGAGGGTGAGTATATTGATAATTTAGGTAGTTCAGGTAGGTGCCAAAAGTCAGGAGGAGGAGTCATTGTTATGCAACTCTGACTAAAGGCTGCTGGGAAAAGAGCATCTAATACCTTGCCGTGTCACTCTCAGGAGCCATGATAAAGGAAAAAGAGCCCAGAAAGTTGGGTTACTTCACTCAAAGCCACTTTGTTGCTCCCTAGTGAGAAAAAAATCCGCCACAGAAGAGCTAGTGGCTATATATATATAATTTTTTTTTTCAATAAAGACACAAATAAAATAGAGGTATCTAGKATAGGTGTTTGGGTTCTGTTATCAGTGAGAAATTCCAATAACCGGTAAGCTGTCCAATCAGATGTGAATTTGCCAAAGGGAAAAGCTGTCAGTCACTGACTGGATGCGCTGTTCAGTCATGGCACCTTTCAGTTTATGATACAGGTTTGGTTTTGTTGATTTTTCTTTTTTTTTTAAACCCTGCTTATTTTCCAGTGAAGTTTCACTTAAGACCCAGATCTGATACATATTCTTTCCCCTCAGAGGGAACAATATAATCAGGGCAGACGTATTACACATTAGTAGTAAGAGGAACTCTGTTCTCAGAAGCAAAAACCAATATTGCATATCTGCTCATAGAACTGTGCACACAGCTCAGGGGGGCTGGTAAGACTGAACGTTGAAGTTCCTCTCCTCTTCCTCCTCCTCCTCCCCCTCCTCCTCCTCCTCCTCTCCTCTCCTGTCTTCCTCCTCTCCTCCTACTCTCCTCCTCCTCCTCTCCTCTTCCTCTCTCCTCCCCTTCTCATGTACTGAGAAATCAGCAGAAAGGGCTGATTTCTGCTGCAGCTGTTCTCATGAAGCTCTATGGCAGCAATCCCAAATTTGTTACACCAGTTCTAAAATTTAAAGATTGCATCTGGAAAAGGATGCTCAAGGAACTTATCTAGGGCGCCATCCTCTTAAAAGTTAACTTTATTGTGTCCAATGAATGAAATACTGAACAGCAGGTATATTATTTTTAAAAGGGATATAAAACAATAGTGCAGCACTGCCTGATTATATTACAGTATCCATCTTCTCATGTATCAGCAAAAACTAGCACTGAAGTATACCTAATTATCATATTTACAGTGGTACAGGTAGTAAAACAGTTATGTTTTGCATTGCTCAGGATGTTCAGGGTTGAAATAGATAAACTATGTGGGAGATTAGTAATAGGTAATTATTCTCTACTTACATATTCAGCTTCATATTTCTAAATTAAGGTAAGTGGAAAAAGCTTATAAAATATTCAGGGCTCTTTTATCTTTTCTCCTCCCTCTTATTAGAAACTGTGCATGAATTTGCATAGAATAAACTGAGCCCATAAATCATAGCAGAAAATGCAAGAACGCTCTTTGTAAGTTATAATTTAAGGTTAACTGTAGCACATTTTGCTTACTGTATTATTAATGACTTTAGTTCACTCATGACAAGATTACATATTAAAAATTGTTGGTAGACAAAACTCCTGTTCATAATCAATTTGCTTCCAGACCATAGAAATCTACTCACTGTGCTCTCATGATAGTTCCAAAGAAGAGACCATCAGGGAGGAAGTTTAGCAGGCAATATGTTGCCTTGCCTCTGTTCTTCAATGGCTTTCTGCTGCAGCTGTGCAAAAAGTTTTTGGTGCAGGTCTTTGCATGGCGTTTGAATTGGGTTCACAATATAACGATATCACGATATGGCAGGCTTGGAAGTGCACCCTGGACCAATTCCATTCTGAGGTCATGGAATTATACCTCATACCTGACAAAATGCAAGCAGAGACACCATAATACCTGCCTAATAGCCGCATGGTTCTCTGCCCTGGCTAATGAGAAGCACTGAATGACAATATGGCTACAATGAATTAGTATCTTTGTGTGATTATAACTCTGTTAAGAGTGGTAGACAGTCACTGTTAAAAGGAGTCAGAGTCTGCTGGGCTCTGGGTTTCCCAGGCTGGTTTGGGACTCCATCACTATCTCCTAAAGCTATGCGTTCCTCAGAGCCTAGGCTCAGCCAGGACACACACTACACACTCTACACACATAGCAAATTGCCCATTGATCAACACACACACACAGGTCTGGCTAAACTTCCTCAAGGCTTTGTGCCTCCACTGGACATCACTTCAAATCAGTGACCTGACACCTCCAATCTTTGATACTGTCCCTGTTATCTCATGTTTGTTTGGATCTCTGTATCTGAGTGTTTATTGTGTTACTTTTCCTGTCTCTTATCCTAAGCTTTTATGCTGAATAGCCATTAGCCAGATACCTCTGGAAAACAGATACCTTTATGTTCCATATGTTCTCACATAATATTCTGTTCTATTTATTACATTAAATCACCGATACTTAGGCAATAGCCAGCTTGTACTACACTATTCACAACTATTCTCACTTACCTCTTATTTTCAAATCCAGGAATGCTGAGTTCAAGACTTCTTCAAGAATATTATTAATAATTGACATTCAGAAGACTTGGGTCACCAGCTGTACATACATGTTAGCTTAAAATCTACATGACAACATGATTTTACTTTCTACATACTTATAGAACTTTGTGTTAAAGAAAAAACTTCTTCTCACAAGACATTTTTTGGTCGTTTGTTACCTCACATAATTGTACCTTCTTGGCCTTCATTGGTTAGTTGTTTTACTTACAACTAATGATAGGCTGAGCCTGGAAATTCTGTTTTTAATATTGACAGTTTGACTTTCAGGGAATCAAAGGAGTAGATATTTTCTGTCTAGATGCAAGTCCTAGGACAAGGGCTTTCAAAATTCACAATAGAATAGCAGGCTACAAGAGAGACTGAAATAAATTATAATAATAAAAAGAAATCCAGTGAACAAAGTCTTTACTCTCTGCAATCCTGTGATTATGATTTGTCACTAACTTCTAGACAGTAAGACCTTTACTACAGGCATGCTTTCTTTCTCACACACCTTTTTATTTACTATGTATTTCTAAGCAAGCTGTTTACACTGTCTTCATATTTCAGTCATGAGACTAGTCTAACCAGGCTTCACCAAGGCAAGATTTAGTTCTTGGATACTATCCAGAACAACAGTTGCTTGACAATCTAAATATCCTTTCCTCCTTTGAATTTTCCAGAAACCAGACATTTTGACTTTACTACCATTTCCTCTTTGGAGAACTGTTCATAACCAAGTATATATTAATATTTCATGTTCTTGAATCTGCATAATTTGCTCACTAACTTTACTTTTTCACCAAAAGACAACTAAAAAGGCTATCTTTTTGGAAAAAAAGTCTAATCATTATTTAATGGATACATTTTAATAATTGTTTAATTGATGTATTATACCAAGATTATTTAAAAAAAATAGAAGAGTAGTTATCCGGAAATAGTCCTCAAAAGACTGGAAAATGGGAGTTGAAACTTCATTTGCTTCATTGCTTTCTCCTTTCCACTATTTACAGACAATAGTTAGTATTCATGTGAAATCTCTCAATTCATTATATTTTAGAAAACAAATGTTTAAAATGTCCCATTTTGATGTTGCCAAACTGAAAAAATCCTTGTTTCAGATAAAAAATTGCTTTTATTCTAATATCAAATGAAGCATTATAGTAAAGAACTGAAGGTCAGGACAAAACATTAATGTTTAAATAGTTTGATAGACAGAAGATTTTTTTTGACATATTTTAAATTAAGAAATGAATGCTCAAAATGCTGACTCCTTAGTCTTCATCAAGACAGCAAATATTTGGTTATTTTTCATTTTTATACTATACAAAAGATGCCTCTCAACTCTTATTTCTTGGTCTAAAAAATAATTTTTTATCCAGACTACTCCTTCCTTCTAAAGATCTGCCTATATATGGCAATTGCCTCAGTTTCTCAGTGAATTTTATTGTATATTCCTGCACTGTCTCTATATTTTTCTGATGTTTCCTAATGTAAGGAAAACACAAAGTAACTTATTCATATCATATGTCTTCAAAATTCTTATTCCTTTACAGTGAACACAGAATTTTAGGTTACACAGTGTAGTCTAAAGAAAATAAATAAATAACTGAAAGCTTTCATCAATTACATAAAAAAAAATAAACTCCTACTAAAATAAAAATCATCACTGACCTGCAGACAAGTTGTTTAATGTTTGCAACACAGAAAATGGACATCAAAGAATCAATTACACTGCAAGTAGATTGGAAATTATAATATCTTTAATGTCTACATTCCAGGGGGGAAAAAATGGTCTCGTGAATAAGATGTGTCCTTCATACTACACAAATAGAGCTACAAGATTTTTCTAAGTGCCTTTTTTTTTAACAGAAGACAGATTTATTTTACTGACGTGTGCTTGGGCTGCTTAATAAGTGGCCATATTTTTGTATGGATTTTTTTCACATGAAAAAGGTGATGAAAAGGGATATTCAATAGTATTCTGAGGGTAAATCACYATCACTCTTGTGAGGTGACACATTGTTTTACTTGTTCCTGATTAGCCCTCGTCGTATCTCACATTAATGGTAACCTCTTCTGCAATCACTGCTCTGCAAAGTCAAGCCAGGTAAAAAATCTATCATATTACTAATTAGAATGAGGTAGCTTTTAAAATATTCCAGCTATAATATATAACCAATCATTGGAGCTTTTTGAACTGAATATTAATATCAGAATGAGGTAGATTYTTTGGAGGGTAGAATTTGGTTTGGAAGGTAGAATTTTACCAAAATTAGCATAAAATAAGAATAAGGCAAATGGCATTCTTTCATGCACAGTATTTCACATTACTAAAGGGTAAAGTGAGAAAGACTGCATTTATAATGTAATGAATGTAGAGGAGTAAAGCTGATTTATCTATACCATATATAAACAAAGAAAATGGTAGAAGTTTGGTTTCCTATCCTATTTATTCTAAACAGCTCCATGAACTGAACTCCCTTGCCTGCATGAGAAAGAATAAAAGAAAAAAACTATTGACCTTATTACAGAACCAAATCCTTTGCCAAAGTCCTCGTATTACTGTSAAGATTTACATTTTTTTCTTTCTTTCAAGTCATAAGAAAAATTCCCATCTTGCTCAAACTTTTCAATATTTTAATTAGCAACCAAAATAATGCTGTATTAGATCTTCTTATGCTTTTGCTTTACACTCAAAGAATAATAACTATTGAAGATGTTTTTATTGGAAAATGCTGATAATTTAAAAAGCTTTGTTTTCAAAGTACAAATAATACTTTAAAGCAGGTCTATTGAGAATTTCTAAAGTCCTCTATCTTCCTCATGATAGTCATTATGATTAATTGCATAATAATAATGCAGGATAATATGGCACAAATCATACAGTGAATAATAAGGATACATTATTTAATAGTTTAGCTGAGGGTTTACCTGCTAAGGAGGAACAGAGAGTRATATTTTCTTTTCTTACCTTAATAAAGTATCAAAGACTGAGGTTCTAGACTCAGATCCAGATAGGTAGACATAGAGTGGAAACTAGCAGAGCTTCATCAGTCCAAAAGGTCCTTATTTTATTATTCTTGCATCAATAATTAAAAGGTACAAGTTGACCTGAGAGTTAATAAGCCAAGGAAATTTTGGAACTAGGCATGCATGAATGGATTAATATAAGAAATGGATTAATATAAGAAATATTTCAACCCCTCCTCCAACATAAAATGTAATTCACAGTCAGTCTTTTTATTTTGAACTGTGTCTCCCCACCAGTTTCAATGTATATGGACCCTTGCATATCTTAATAGCATTAGTAAAAAAGTGATCTTGAAGCAAGGCAATAAATTCAGTTTTCAGCAGCCTTAAAAAAAAATATATATATAAAAAAAAGAAAAAGTATCACCTTACCAGACATCTTTTTTGAAAAGTACATGATGGGACACTGGTAGGCTATATATATATATGTAAGCAGTTTCCCTGTATTTGAGGAATATTTATTAAATCTATATTTCATGTACATACACTCGCCTCCTTGTTTGTCACAGTGAATTTATGAGTGATGGTTTATTCAGTTTGGAGAATTTAGGCTTCAGAATAGAAAATGAGTTGAAAAACCTCTCTAGCATTACAGGAAAATATAAATTTAGGACCCTCAGAACTCTTGTAGTGGTATATATCCTGCCCTTGATCTTCTTTTCTCGAGTGAATTTACTGTGGCCCATTACATGACAGTCGCACCAACTAAATTACAGTAGCTCTCCATTAAATAAAAAAGATATGATTGGTAGTGTACTTTACATTCTCAAGGCAATTTTCTAACCCCCTAAGTGGATAATTGTCAGTTATTGCTTTTAAACTGTGAGCCTTGTGTGACTTTATTAAAAGTTTCCAAGATCTAAAAGATTACTGAGGTAATAGCAATATATGAAGGAATGGCACAAGTACTGCTCTGATATACAAAGGAACAAAACCCAGAAAAGGTTTAGAACATGTGCTAGACTTCTAATGAGTCTTCTAACATGTGCCTGCTTCTAGAAGGAGCAGGATTATGCCTGAAAATTCCTCTTTGTATTATTCCKCCTTTTCCTCTCTAGATTATTCTAAAAGGTTGACAGCTACAAATAACACTARCTATTCTCAAGTAATTCTTTTGTACGGGATATATTTATAATTGTTTGGAACACAAGAGACTTGAATATAGGATGTAAAGGAGGTTCTTCAGGTTACATTATCTCTTAAGAAGTTATGGATGATTATCAATGTTATGGCCAAAAATGTAAAGACTTTTTGGGGCTTTTTTGACTGTGACCAGAAGTTGCATCAGGGAGATTTACATCATCCTAAAATGACATATCATATAAGCTGGAAGCAACTTCTGCAGGTCATTTAATCAAATATCCTGCGCAAAATAAATCCAGTTAAAGCAGGTTACTCGAGGTCTTGTCTATTAGAATTTTGATTATCTCCGAGGATGGAGATTATAAAATGTCTTATAGTAAAAATAAATAAATAAATAAATAAAGAGAGAGAGAGGACTCTGGCATTTAGTCAGAATTTCTCTTTTTACAGCTTGCTTCCATTTTATCTCAACTTTCAACTGCAGATCCCTAGCTTCCCACTAGATAGTTGCAGTCAACATAAGGCCTCCCCTAATTTTTTTTTTGAGGCTAAACTTTCAGGGTCTCATTCTCATGAGGCACTACTCATAAATGAAATTAGAGTGTCCATAATGAGAGGGAGCCAGCATGATAGGTGGGAGAAGGATTATTTTTCTGAAACTCAAGTTTCCTTAAAAAAAAAAAAAAAAAAAGTGATGATATGGACCATTTGTTGTAATCAATACTCACCTATGCAGGAACGTGACAAAGAACATTGTGTAACTACTTTGGAGTCCTAAATAACAGATTTGAATAAGCTGCTGTATATAAAGATATTTTAAATGTTATTTGCCTGACAGGTAAAAGAGCAAAAGAAAGGATGAAAGGAGGGTATGAATAATACCAAGTAGGCAACTGGGAAAAAAATGATTCAGTAGTTCTGAATGAGCCAATGAAATAATTATGAAGCAGACTGAAACCAAATAAAAAGAAGCTTATCATTAGTGTGTGAAATGCATTGCCACAAGATGCTATGGTAGCCAAAGCTCAAAAAGGATTAAATAAATTTGTTGACGACAGAGCCATTAGCAGCTATTAAATCCTCCAACTTGGGAAATTTGTCAGAACAATAAAAGTTGAAAGGCTAATAGCAGTAAAGGAATAATTCTGTACCTGCCCCATCTTTAATAATCTTTCCAGCTACACGCTTTCTACTAGTTACTTTCAGAGACCAGTGATCAGGATAGAGGGGCCCTTGATCTTATCCAGGATGATAATTCTTCCAAGGATGCTGCTGAAAAAGTGCTGCTTGCTGGGACAATGTGCCCTGTGACCTACACCTTGTTCTGCAGAGCCTTCTGGATGCCAAGGGCTGAMTGCGAGCAGCGGTGTGTATTGGTAGGACGTACTGCACAGCGAGATGATCTTAACAACCACCACTTACGGAGCTGAACAGCATAAGCCTTATTCTCTCTCAGGGATGTCAGAATCAAATCAAGGGAATACTTTTTTATTGCCCTTAGTTGATGGTGAAGCACGTTCAACTATGTTTTAAGATATTTCATCTGTGTATCTACAGGCATATACAAGACACACACAGTCATGTCTACTTTTACTCATTTACTCACACATGCAACTGAATCAGAGTGTATTTGGTGTCCTCATTCTAAACCTCATGCTTCTACAAAACCCTCACAGTTACTGTGTCTAAAGAAAGCACGCAGGAAACTCTGGAGGTCCACAGTCAGACTCCTGATAGATACCACATCCAAGCTTGGCCTCAGTTTTCTTTCTCATAGCTRACATCAGGTAGCATGCAACTTGAAACGGTACACATTTCCTAAGAGGTGGGTCTTTAAAAAAGAAAATTAACCTTGTCAAGCATCATTACATGACAGAGTTACCAAGGAACCCTCCAGAGTCCAACATTCATGATTTATGAATTGAGCTGAGTTCAGACACCTGGAAAATAAAAAGCATCATGGCTAGGTCCTGTACAGTTTGCTAGTACATTAGTTATAATATTATTGTCACTGAGAAATAGATCTGTAGTTATGCTGTAGAAATGATAGTCATTGCTACTTAATTCAAATTCTACATACCAAAAAAACTTCGTGAATTGTGTGACAGAAGAAAGTAAAAAAGAATCCTAGAATAACTCCTGGTCTAGTAAATATTGCCTCTAAACATCAAAAATTTAATTCTAAAGCAAACTGGAAGCCCATYTAATCCAGGATACTGTTTTTGTTTCTGTTCACTTTACTATCTTATATCATTGCTATCGTAGCTGTATCTACAGAGCCTTCCAGAAGAACTTCAAATAACATTTGTCATCTTCATTACCTTATTCTATAGATGTGCAATGTATATAACAGGTTGTATGATAGAAACTGTCTAGTAGAGTATTCAATGACTTAAGCGAAAACCTTGTCAGTGAGCTGGCTAATAACCAAACAGGCTGGACAATTTTGCAATAGTTCTCAAGTCCTATATCATGTCTCTGAATTTWCTCGTGTAGACATAAAAAATGTGTGCCTTGGAGATAACATCTGAAACCTTAAGTTTTATCTGTATACAACTGAACGTACTTCAGAAAGCCAGACTGTAAGGCAGCTCATGTTTCTAAACAGACATGCTCTAGAATACATAAGACAGTTTCTGAAGCATTGATGAATGCTTTATATATTCTCATTTATATAATATGACTCTACATAATGTCATGTTTGATCAAGATCTGGTCATTGCCCTCCAGAATAAGATGGTTGTCTTTTAAGCAAAACGGCTATCAAAAGTTATTGATAAATTCTGGAAGAAATAGACTTTTGCATGTCTGAGGAATATAGTAGYGATACTGAACCACAGACTTTCCTTACCTGAGTGTCAGGCAAAGGGGACTATCCTGGGACATGCCTCTCTTCAAAGGATTCTTTTCTGAGGCCAACATGTGTTCCAGTATTCAGTTATCAGAGTGGCTGCATTTCAAACAGTGACCACAATGAACTCCAGTAGAGRAAAAAAAATGCTTGAGTCAGCTTTCACAGGTCACTTCAGTGCTCAAAGTTCTGTGAGAGATCAAAATGCACAATAAGAACATTGTGCTATGATGACAAAAAAAAGAAAAAGTTTACAAGCTTTTCTCACATGGAAAATATTCCCTTTTTCCTTAAAATAAGAGTATTTTCAAAATTCAGGATATTATTCAAAACAATATTTTTTAAATTTTTTTGTCCAGTTAAATTTTAACTTAAAGATGCATTCATTAAAATAACATCCTACCAACTCTTCTGCAGAAATATCTCATAGAAAAATGATTATGATTCAGGTAAACCTCACTGATATCAATTATATTTACTTTCAATTTACATTCCTCGGTTTTSTACCCATCTTCACTTTCCTTATAAGTAATCAAGCTCTATATGATGATGCTTTCAGTCYTTCCTCAGGAGCTCAACCTGCAACCCTGATGGCAAAGAAAACGTTTCCTTGATGTCTCTGAGTGAGAAAGGTTTGCATGACTCTCCCTTTTCTGCTATGCAGACATTTCAGAAACTGTGCAATGAATGTGAAGTTAGAAATTGTACTCATTTACTGTCTCTTGCTGTCGATTCAATATACAGATCCCAAACTTCCAACAACCACCACAGAATTACTGAATATCTGCACACAGGCAAGTAAATGATCATTATTGCTTTAAAAAGTTGAGCATAAAACCCTGGAAAGGTTATTCATATTTTCACAAAAGGGGCACATTTACTGATTACTCATCATTTGCATCAAAATCCCAGATAGATTTTACGTGTCTGTTCACCTTGGACTTCTAGTTTAAAAACTTGCACGAGGTATTTAAATTCTTCAAATACTATCTGGGAGAATGCCCTACAAACTGACTGTAAAAAGTAGCAAAATGGGGTCGATAGGAGTATTTCTGATCTCCTGAAATACATATTGTCTTTTTCTTACATCTGTGTGAACCAGAAGGATCTGCAGCTACCACTTGTGTGTTAAGCCACACTCCAGCAAATTCCTTGCTCATAGGACTCACAATGCATTGTAGGATGTGTGTTACTGGCCTCCTCCTGCACTCAGCCTGCAGATGCTCTGAGTTTTTTCCAGCCCTAACAAAAGCACCTGGGAGCTTCAGCTCAAGCTATAACAGTTTCCACTTGCAGCTTKGCTGTATCTAGTTCAAGGCATAATGTCAGCCAAGATGGCAGGTAATACATAAGTRGGGACTGAAACAAAGAGCTTTAGAATCAAAAGCATAGGCTTTACAATGCTGAATAAATCAGGCTTTTGAGGAGAACCTTGAATATACGTAATTATAGAGCGATTCACATATTTATTTGGTACCATGCTATAGATGATTTCAGGTTGCAAGTTTGACCATTTATAAAATGATGATAGCAATGAGAGAGGGGCAGGGGGAGAGGATTAAAATTTTTTTTTAAAAAAAAAGTCTCTACTCTGTTCCTTTGTCCAATTAAAGCTATAGCTTTTCAGATTTGCTTTGGATGTTTCTTCCCCTTCCTTTTTCTTTAGATTATCCATTAAGAGTCTTTGATCTTTTCAGAAAAAAATATTCTTTCCATTCAAAAAGTAAAACTCACTCCCACTTTCTCCACCCTATTTTCCATTCCAAATCCCATTGTCCAGCACTAACTAATTTTATCTGAAAAGTACAATTCATAGATAGAAAAGTAGCACTAAAAGACTGGGACCTTGCAGTGCGACAGATTTCTTACACAAGAAAAAAAAAATAATAAAAAGATGAGTTATTAATGGTACAAGAATCTGGATAAGATTAAGTCTTAACAAGCCTGTATAAGCCAATAAGAAATTGAGTCTAGGCCTGTAACCAAGGTACAATTAATTGATTGATTTTGAGCATGGGAGCACGTTCCATTTGGACATTAGGACAGAAAGAGCCAAAATGAATGAGTTCTTTATAGTTTCCTTTATAGCTTCCTTTTTGACATAAAATAAATCAAAGTTTATATGAATGATTGGGTTCAGTCTGTATCATAGAGTTAATTCTAAATAAGTCATTTTGAGTATCGTTAAAATCTAGTTATGTTAGCATGTGTTGTGTCTTTCCTATGCTATAGTCTGTTTAGATCTAACTTAAAACTCTGCACATATGTAGACATTCAAAATGACTAATTAGCTCGCTAATCATAACTTGATTATTTCCTGAAAAAAAAAGTCCAAGCAGATTCTCCTGTACATGTGTTAATAAAACAACAACAAATAAAAACTGTTGAGCTTTTCCTTTCTCTCCTTGAGGAGAAAAAAGGCATGTCTGTAATCTGTCCTATTCCTAGACTAAAGTGTTCCACCTGGCCTCAGCAGGAAGTCCTGCTTTTTTAATAGTGGTAACTATTTGTTGGCATTTTAATTTCCAAAAATAGGTGACTTAGAATGATAGATGACTGATCAAACCAACCTATTTCCTGTCTCTTTCAAAAAAGAAAGGAAATAGATTAATGGGTAACAACCAATCTGCTTTCCCCATCTTTGCATGTTTTTCAGTGTCAGTCCCACCCTTGGACACTGCCGTAGATTCCAAAAAATCTCTTACCATCTTTCCTTGTACCTCCATCACATCAAGGATTCTTGGCTTTTGATTGCAAGGTGGAAGAAGAACTTCCTGAGGGGTTTCAGATATTTCACACAGTTCACAAAGTTATAAGCTGAGAGAAATATTTACTCTGTTTTAATCATGAACGTGAGTCAATGACTGAGATCCCCCAAATCAATAGTACTGGAATGGGCAAGCGCCCTTTTCTGGGCCATATGTAGYTCAGGCTAGTGAAAGCTGGGTCAAAAAAGGCCTTATTGGTTATCTTTCCAGCATGAAAAATCAAAAGCAATTTGTCCATATTAGTGGGTTTTAGTCTCTGTCTGATTATCTGGTGCCACAAAGATGTGACCCATGCCTATGCCTCTGTTTTTTTAATAAACACATTTGCTGGGTCCAATAGTTCGGCAATTTGTACAGTAAATTAGATATAATTTGCCCTGAATGCCACTGATTTCTCAGATAGTTCAAAACAATGACATGTAGCTCAGCATCTAYCTGTAGCATCTCTGCAAAGAATCAGACGAGAGATCAGACTTCCTTGTGGAAACCTCTGCTGCCCACTAACTTCAGAGCCAGGCTCTCCACTGCCAACTTCTGCAGCCTTCTAGTCATCCTCCTCAGCCTTCCTCTACCTTCCTCTTCCTTATCCTCTTTGACAGTCTGTTTTGCCCCCCTGCTCTTTGTTYGCATCATTCTACAGAAAGTTTCTGACCCAAAGACTCTTTTTTTTTTTTTTTTTAAAGCCAAGGGCTAATTTTTCCCACTGAAGTCGAGGAGATCAGCAAAGACTCTCCAACAACATGGCCTTTCTCTGATACCAATGCCTGCTCTCGCAAACCAATACCTGTCCTTTCCTTGCCTCTACCATAGCATTTCCAAAGGTGCCAACAGATTTAGGATACCTGTGATTTTTATTGATCGGTCCTGACAGTCCAATAAAATAGAAGAAGTCTTGCTTTTCCTTTGTTGTCTATCATTTGGCAGCCTCCTCCTCCCCGTGCTGTCCAGCAAGGAACCCAGATGACTGATACCTGTTCCAGTTAGCTTAAATAGACAAATGGAGCCACTGGGGCTTTTAAATCGCCTCCCTCTAGGCTACACCAAGCCATTAGTAAGTAAAATAAAATCAAATGTTKAGGTATTGTATAGATGGGTTTCAGTGGGATATGCCATGTTCATGTGGATGAGACAAATTGTTCTGTTCTCCCTTCTTTGYCTCCCTCCCCAACTCCTGCTTTTTTYCCCCCCTTTTTCCTTTGTTTTGATTCCTTTTCTACTTCTCCTTTATGCTACTGGTTCTCACTTTTGAATTCCCACCTCTCTGGCAGCAGATATATCTACCTACCACTCTGAGTCCAATGCACTGCATTGTAAAATGAAGTTGAGTTTCCTCGGACATTGTAGTAGTAGCCTTTTAGAGCAGTTTCAAATGACATTATGTCAATTATATAAAAACATTAAACTAAGAAATAAAGATATAATAATAGCATGTCACAGGGCAGTCATCTTTTCATCTGAAATAAGTTTCCTTAAAGTGGTAGTTCAAGGGATAGGAATCCCACAGCATTTCTGTGGATCTGAGTAGATGAAGAAAGAAGAAAGAAAGAAGAAAAAGCAGAGAAAGAGGAAAGGCATCCCATCTTTTTTTTTTTTTTTTAATGTTATCTTTTTCGTGTAATTACCAATAGCCCACTAGTAGGTTTCAGGGACAAAAATAACTCCTAGGCTATCTAGACATCTGATCAGAACTAGTCTTTTCCTCCTCTGGCAGCAGTTTGGAAAGATGATTCTCAAGGCACCTGAAGTCTATAATTGTCAGATCATTCATTCCCATGGAGAAGTCCAGGCAGGTGGTACCTACCCCATGATTATTTCTGTTGCTATTTTTCCTGGTTCCCACATCATCCAAAAACATCAGRTCTGGCACAATGGCACACGTGTATTTCTGGGATGAAAGGAGAAGGGTATTGGAAGGGGTTAACTCTATCTATGCTGGTGAAAGCRATGTTAACTTCTGTGTTTAATCTCTCATTTCCGAACTGCTGCTGTGTGGTTTTTGCAATGTGTAGAGGCCCCAGGTGGGAGACAGGTCCCCATGTGTGAGGTGCTGTACAAACACATTAAATTCCCTGACTTGAAGATCTTACAGTGTAAGTAGAGAAGACCAGGGAAAGGCTGGAGGGTAGAGGCAGAATGAGCACAATCTTTGTTTTACAGCAAACAGCTAAATTAAATGGTGTCCCCAGTGGGCTGAAAGAAATCTGAGGTAGAAATGGACATTGAACATCGATTACCTGAACCTCAGTGTTTTGCTCATAAAGCAGTTTAGTCTTCGGGCAAAATCTGGCCTCAGGTTTGATCTTTCAATAACATTTTTTACTTTCTTATCATTTTTTAGAAGCRATGGGCTTTCACACTGATGCATTGTAAGGTAGGCCAGGCACAAAGGAAGCGCAATTCTCTGCCCATTCATATGCAGCCATCTCTTGTGCAGAGCACAGCTACCTAGCCATACTACTGAGAATAAAGAAGACAATGTTTAGCTGATACCTGGGCAGAATGACTAGCAGGTGGGGTCTAACCTTCATTCTCCTATGGGAGCGTTATCAGATGTTTAATGATCACAGAGTAGGCAAAGGACATACACACGCTCCCTCTCTCTTTTTCTCTGTGTGCATCTGTGTGTGGGTATAAGATCATGCCTGTCTCTGGCAGCTGGGCCATGCTTAGGAGAGTAGAATAAGTGATCTACTAATAGAGGATAGTAGAAAGCTCCTGTAGATCAAAAGATAGCAGTCTGTGCCTCTTCTTTTTCTTCTTTTTTTTTTWARKTKRAAAWWAAAAAAAAAAAAGAAGGGTTCTATTCTCAGCTTTACTGGTGAAGATGGGTGATTTGTCTCGTAATTGTGTTCGCTGACTGCAGCAGATGGATTCATTACTAGGGCTGGTCAGAAATCTTTCAACACAATGTGTTTTTGTGTGTGTGTGTGAAAATGATGAATCATCAAAACTGGAACTTTTCGTGGAGATACGCCAGTGCAGATGAAACTTTTGTTACAAAAGTTTGYTCTGCTCTCCGCTGGGGCTTGTGATTAAAAGCGGAGAAAGCACAAGCTTCTCATCTTGGGGTAACCCAGATGATGGCATATATGGGCAGTGAGGGTTAGAGTTTCCTTTGTGCTTGTTCTGAACTGTGTCCTTTCTGAAGTAAATGGAACAGAATATAGAATTATTCTGCACGCTTCTTTATATATATATGTGCATATACATAAAGAAATGTAAACAGAGGAGAACTTTAACAAGGGAAGGGGGGATGGATTGAGGGAAAGAAGATGGTATGCTGAACACTGTTAAATGAATACAGATCATGTCCCCTGTTAAAGTCACCATATGCCTTTTTGAAGTCAGAAAARGATTTGTGATCTCCAGAGGGAACAGCTTGCTCATTACAGACCCTTCCACCCAAATCCACCAGATCCCATTCCTTTTGTTTCATAGAAATTACCAAAATATTCCAGAGAGACTAAGGAAAATTCTTGAAGGCAAAGTCACTTAGCTCATGACCACAACTGAACAGTAGCATTTTACAAGGAAAGGAGGTCATGAGCCTGGTTATCTGCTCATGTTTATGCTCTGTAAAGCCTTTTCCCCTCTGAGTGTTTGTTTAACTYGTGTATAAACTATTGCTGATTGTACTGGTGCCTTTGGGAGCCAATCTTATGCATGACTTACCCTGTGCATAAAGAAGTTTGTCTTGGACCTCCTTAGCAAATGTTCAGTCTAGGGTCTAATCAGCATAGATAGAGACACTTCCAACAGGAGCTACAACCAGCAAGAGGCCTATTTAAAACAGGCAGGACACCAAACGCCTCTTTTAAATAGGACAAGGCAGCTTGTTAATGGGCCTGGAATTTGGCCCTGGGGTTTCACTGTATGACAGCCATGYAAATGACAGTCCCACCGTAGCCATGGGAAAAGGAAATCCATAAGACTCTCTGATCAGAGAGAACAATAATGGGGAACAAATGAAGGGTCACAGAGCATATAAGACCCTAGACTGGGATTTTCTTAAGAGTAGAGCAAGAAGGAAGAGGTGGAAAAGGTGTCAAAACTTCTAGCCTAAAAATAGTATGAAAATCACKAAAAATGCATTGCAGTAATGGAATAAGAGCAAGATCTACATGAGCTGGGCAGCAAAGGTGAGCTGGAAAAGGTGAGCAGAGGAAAAACTAAGTGTAGCTCCAAAGTAATACTAAGGCCAGCTCTTACTCTCAGCAGCTCTATTAACTCCTTTGTGCTTTGGTTTTCAGACCAGTGCTAATTCAGTTGAGGCTATTCCATTTCTAGCATCTTTCACTGCTCCTTCAGTGTTTTGTTTCTGATTTATAAATATTTCTTTTCCATTAAGGAAAACTCTGGAATATACAGTCACGAAATCTTGAAGACCATGTAAGCATGCCCTCACAGGACAATCTTAACACCCAAAATCTAGTGAGCTTCCTCTCTAAGATTATTAGCACCTTGTAATCCACAAAGGTCCCTGTGTCTGTAAAGTTGTCCAAAGTGTATTAATACTAGTTAATTGTGAGTAAGGTTTGGCAYTCATCAAGTTAAATTTGCTGCTTTACCACTGTTTTTTAGGCCACCCAAGAAAAGTGCACGCATTTCATTGTGAAAGCTAGAGGTCCATTTTTTAGCCTACTAACTGCATAGTTTTCTGCCTTTTTTTTAATCCAAGGATCGTTCACCAATTCAAGACCATAAAGGATGAATGTAACAGCTTACACAGAGCTGCCACAAAAGGTTTTCATCCTATAAATAACTAAAAGCTAAGGTAAACTGGGAACACTTGATTAATGTTCCTTCATGTAGATTTTTTTTGTTTACTTGCTTACATGCATGTGCATCCATATTTATATACTGTATAGATAAAAAAAATTRCAGGAAATACTGATCTACTGCAGTTCTTTACCTCTTTCCATAAAGTCAGTGCAAGACTCCCTCTTCTCACCTTCCTCCAAGGTACTTTTATATATATGTATACCTGTGTCCAAATTTAAATGTCTTAAGATGTTTGGRTTTTATCCATGTTATCTTTGTGATATCCTCTTTATAGTTAAGGATGCCATTTAAATCCTGACCCTCTTCCATCATTTTATGTATTTATTTTGGCAGAAATATATTAGTATATTCTATCAGGACAAAACTTTGCACTATTTGATCATTCCTTATTTGCATATTAAATAGCCCCCATTAGACTCCAAACTAATTACCCAAGCATCTGTAATAGAAAACTACTGTTTTCTGTTTTCAGAACTAAGAATCTAATGGCTAAAGCACTACTAGAACAATTAAGTAATAAGAAAAATGCTGTATTAAGATTGGCATTRGAGTAGCTGCCATAAATCACTATAATAATGACTTGTACCTCAAAATATTTAATTAGATAAGACAAACAACTTAGACACTATTTCTTTTGACTACTAAGTAGAGGTGCTGTGGAAGAAGACAAAGAGGGTAAGGTATATAGAATATTTTTGAAACTAACCAAATTTTTTTTACATTTAAATTTTTTAAGGTAGGTGATAAAAATAGTCCTGAGCAAAAATTTAAAAAAATGAAAGTTTTACTAAAATTCTAGTTATCAAATTTTCACTCTGTTTATATAACATATACATATTTGAATTAAATATGTATAAAAACCCTCAGTCCCTTATTCATTTTGATTTTAACATGGGCATTGGTGCCTAAATCACTTCAAATTCATAGATCTTCGGGATACTATTCCGTTGCCCCAACATTGCTCTCTAATTTAAAATGCTATAGCTTATCCYACCTTCCTCCAGCTACTGTTGAAGAAGGGATTAAAGGAGATTAGACATCCATGTTTAGGCAACAGAATTTTGTCCCAAGTCATTTCAGTTCCTTTTGAGCTCTTAATTCACTTCCAAATGAATTTATTCCAGCATTTATTTCCAAATTTTCTTCATCCTAAGTGGCTGAATTAGTTGAAAAGGGTAAGTTTCTATCCTTTCACTACCACTTTGAAAGTGATCACTATCACTTTTCCTCTTCTAAAAGTAGAATACGATGCAATGAATTAATTGGCCAACACAGKCTTTCAAAAATGTGCCCATTCTGAGATATTGCCTAAGTAAGAGTCTATCATTAGAAGTGAGAAATTTCCTTGTAATGAATTGAATGATTAATGGAGGCAAATAGCCAGATGGAAAGTAAAAACAATTTTGATGGGAGTTTTCAATCAATTTTTTTTCACTGACATGCCAAAACTCTCAACCAGTGAAAAATAGCAGAAATAAAATCAACACTTTCTAYTGAGCATTACTAGGTGGTCTAAGTTCCCAGTCAGTTTAGAAAAACTTAGTGGTTGAAAAGGTTTCTTCCAGGTCTCAGTTTGTTTCTAGCTACAATTTCTATATAGGAAATGAAGTGGTAAGCTAATGAATATGAATGAAAATTGRCCTTTTTAAAAACGTTTCAGAAAAAAATGATTTTTCATTTTTCAATACAGCCCCCCCCCAAGAAAAGTCTCTGGCTATTTTAATCTATGCAGTGGGGTTTTTTATCTCTCTGTTCTCCAGAGTTCATTTTCAACATCCGGCCAAATCATACCTTTGCTTTATAATATCAAACTTAATACTTATTTTTGTTTTCCTTTTTAGAAAATACATTAAAAATCATAAATATGAAAAAATGAATTAAACAAGTATATATTTTWAATGTATGTAAAACTTTTTATTTCTAACTCATACTAACTGAACTATTGATTTATCAAAGATTAGATATTTTTAAATCTTTTTATTTTATTTTGTAAAGTGAGTGCAATGGTGAGGGAAATGGTGAAGCTCTGTTTCTGAAAAGGTATAATAMCTTACTTAACTTCTGCTCATTATTACTCTGAATTTACTTAACACTGTAGTGAAACTAGGAATATGCTTAAAGCTATAGGACTAAATAATGGTATTTTTGAAAAAATAATTGCACTACCTAATTACTTAATGCTAAGAACATGTTCAAGTATTTGAAAAATGTGGCTCTATTATCTATCTAAGCCTCAGCAAGAGATGTAATATCTTTAAATACCTTTTACTCTTGAAATAGTGTCATCATATTAACTACATGCATGTATTAACTTGCCATTACAAAGTATCTTAGGACTCATTTTGCACCTAAATTTCCTTTAATTTGTTTTGTTTTACTTCTTCCTTCATGTCTTTTTAAATTAGAGAATTCTTCAAAAGAAGCAAGCATGAAAAAGCCTGTAAAGAAATTCAGGTTTCCGGGTACGTGGTAATATAGCTAATCCCCTGATCTTCAAATACATGCCTTGAAGGAGTGAACACAGCCTTGTGTTATGGCAAAAAGGAGAGAGCAATCTTGCGTTTATTTGTTTGTTTGCAATTAAGAAAGAGTGTTGGGGGGGGTTGTTTGCTTGATTTTTTTGTTTGTTTTCTTTTCCTCTGAGCAAGCTGTAATAGAATCTGCATCTTCTGAGAATGTTATTGGAGGGATAATATTATACTTAGTCCTGACTGATACCTCTTCTATGACAGGGCTGGGTCCTGGTGTATATATCTTCTTTTTTACACTTAACAGTTGCTTTTTGTTCTCTTAGTCTAGTCATTGTCTCTTCACACGTTGTCCCCTCATACATCTCGTTCCTGGCTTTCAGCATGTAGTTATTCCAAGCCTCTTTTCAGGTACCCCGGCAGCAACCTGAAGCAAATTTCTCCTGTCCGTGCCAGCCATTGTGGCACAGGAATAAGCGTAAATGGGGATGTACTAAAGTCATTTCTGAAGTGTGACTAGTGCCAGAATTTGTGTTTGTGTTTGGAGATGAAAGGCTGGTGAACTAGCGCGTTGCACTTGCCCATTACACCGCCTGCTAGGAGACAATAACTTTCTCCAAACTTGTGTGATGCAGCCAAAAAAACAATGACACAGAAGCAGTCGTGTTTGTTTCTTATCAGCAGGGATCCTATTGCTGCAAGCTCCACAGTGTTTTGGACTCCGGTTCTACTCATCAAACCATTCCTCCTGCTCCCCTCGCCAAGCAGCTTACAGAAGGCAATTAACTATTGCATAGGCATTTGACTGTAAACAATTATGGAACTCAATGTCCTGTAGCTTGAAGGGGGAAAAAAGCCCTCCTACACTGGCTGAGCTGATAATCAATGACTTTGACAGTAGAAAAGCCTGGCTCCGAAAGACGAATGAAGCACTTTGAACAATTGCCCCATCACCATATTCCMCCACAAACTGTCTTCAATTGGGAGATTATTCCTTTTACAGGGTCTGACAGTTGATGAAATCYGAATGCCAGGAAAGAACTGGCACAGACTTTTCACTGTTCAGCTTGACCACTGCTGCCTGGAACAGACTAAGCGAATGCAAAAAAGCACGTCATGCTGCGTGCTCTTTTGAAGCTGACAATAAGAGCTGAACCACGGTGGGAGGCAAGAGAATGAGCGATGTGGTATCATTCAAATCGCCTGTGTGGCTGAACTGTACTAAGCGCACAGTGTACGAAAGGCAGGATCCAGGCAGTTAAGCTTTGGGCAATGTGGAAACTTCATATTAAGGAGTCTCACAAAGCAGACCAGCAATCAGCACAGTTTTGATAATGGCACAAAGTTCATGCTGTGAACTTTGTGGGAAAAGCGTCATTTGATATAAGATACGCAGGCAAGACTTTAAAATCGCTCCATTAAATGTCATGATGCCTTTGGAGCTTGTGTCAGAGGTTTCTTTGCTGTGACAAAAAGTGGTATCCTGGGCCAGACCAGCTGCCTTATCTAATCTCTTTGAAAAGCCTAGTATGGTCTATAGTCTCCAGATCAGAATTTGTATAGGAATTGCTTACTGAATTTCCATATATCACTGTAAGTATTTGGACATGAAAAAAAAAGAAAAGAAAAAAAAAGCATCTTTCACTTTAGCTGACTGAGTAACTGATTCCTTGTTCAAGTGTATGCTCAGTGAGGGGAAAGTCTGGCATCTCCTTAGTGGCACAAAGTGTAGTGTGGCTATTGGGGTCAAGCTTTGGAGAATTGGGAAATAGTGTTATCCGTTCTTTCATATGAGTGAAAGGAAGTCAAAGAAAGCATCACCAGGATCACAAGGGTTCAGATTTACCCTTATTCACCTGATTTTTCTTGGCTAAAATGTTAATCTATATTTTGTGGTCAAAAGAAGCAAATCAAAAAGGTGTTCCATCTTATTCTAAGATAGAAATGTGTATTTAAGATAGAAAAAAACGTTCCTGTATTGGTTATTCTCATCGGCCACAGAAGGAAGCATGCCTACCTCCCCTCCCTTCCTACTCTCCGTGAGGCAAATATCCTCTGTTCTGATTAACAGGGATCAGAGATCAGCAGACAAGTTCTAGCGACGCTTCCAGCACTGTGGTAGCAGTGGAGGGATAACCAGAACGGAGCATGAGCCTGAACGAGCAGCCTGCGCATGGCGACAGCAAGCTACAACAGCAACCTTTCCGTCCACGTGAACGCAGAGGAGCGGGGCCCCATGCCAGCACCACCAGCAGTCTCAAAGGTGGGTCTATGTGGGGCTGTGCAGGTGGTAGAAAAGGGGCTGTGGTCGGGGGAAAGACCCTTGTTGAGGCAATGCCTCTGTGCGTGAGGGAGGTGAGGGCCAGAAGATGCCAGCCCTGCCRGAGCTGGGAATAAGGCACTGACACTGTCCCCTAGAGCACCACTGCCCCATGGAAATACTCAGGAGCTCTAGGGATCCCCCATGCTCGTCCTGCTGCTGGCAGAGCTGCGGGCAGCCATCTTCCCAGCCCTGGAAGGGAGCTCAGTGTCACTGACATTGGCTCTCCCCACTCCAGCATGCATGCTGTGTCAGCAGGGAGGCGTCGACCCTGAAATCTATGGGCTGAAAAGCCACAGTGAGGGCACCTGCCCCCACGAGAACTGTTTGGTGGKTTCCCTCAGGGCAGGAATGCACCACGTACCAGGAACAGTCTGTGCCTYGCTCATCCCTGGAGCTTTGTGATGTCTCTTTTACAGTATTCTRCCACAGGTCTTCCTCAGAAACACCYCAWGGAGAATGGAGTCAACAAGTATATGCCATCAGACATGAGTCAGGTAATGAAAAAGGTGATCCAGAAGGTCTGGAGGACTTAGCAGAATTGTGCTGGGCTTGGGCAGGCTGAGGCTGGGCCATGGCAACTCAATGTCCCCACAAGTGCATGGAGGTCTTGAGAACCTCCAGCAGATGCAGCATCAGATGGCTCTGTAGGAGGCCCCCAGCAGCCCCCAGCTCCCTGTCCCCTTGCTGCACTCACAGGACAGGCCTTGGGCACCCCAAGCATGTGTGTGACGGGGGGTTGCTGTTTTCTCCTCAGGTCTGCTATGTCTGTGGCAAGAGGGGGGCCACCACTGCCTACTGGCACAGGACAGCTCCATGGAAGGGCCTCCCCAGAGTATGAACGCYTGCTCTTGGAGACTTTGGCACYSGTAGGGTTGYTAGAGCACTAGAGCAGAGCTGGACRGCCTGTCCTCTGCAATGCCCAGGGAAGGAAGCCCTTCTGCCCTCCCCTGCCCAAGGCTTAGGATATATTTCTGACTTGGAGTCGGGAAAGGACAGTCTTTGCCAGGGCTCATTCAGCACAGGTGCACCTCTTCATATCACGGAACAGAATGGCATTGACCTCAGTAAGCCCTGGCCCTAAGATCAGAAAATCAAAGCAACATTTACTGGATGAGAAATTCTCCTCCAGGAGCTGTGATTTTATAATAGATTTGAAGGAGAAGATGAGAATCGGTGGCAGCTAATCATCTGAATATCAGATCTCAACAAGATGTTATGTTGTAGAGAACCAATGTGATCCCAAAATATATAAATGGAAGTATATCACACAGSAATAAAGAATTTATTCATTAGTTTGTACTTGAGATTGGCGTGACTATTAYTGGAAAACTGTGTGGTCCTAACACTCACAGCTGAATATTGAAAAAGACTGGAAAGGATTCAGAAAAGCTCCATAGGAATTATTRCAAGTGTGAAAACAGTGGGCAATGAAGTATTCCATGCTCTATTTAAAATATCAAAAGGAAGATAAAGGGGTAACTAGACATGGTCTATAAATATCCACTGAGGGAATAAAAATGTGTAACAGAAATTTCTTCAGACTTGCAAGGAAAAACTTGACAAGGAATTGCAACCAGACAAAGTGGTTCTATGAATAAGGCACRCTTATTTAGCAATAATGGTAGCAAATGTTAGAGTGAGTCATCAAGAACAGTAGTAGCTTTTCATCACCTGGAACTTTCCAAGAGTTTTGTTTGTAAGTTTTCCTGTACTTTAAGCATAGATCGTAGGATTAAAAGTGGAT
This sequence comes from Eudromia elegans, assembly GCA_003342815.1. Taxonomy (NCBI): domain Eukaryota; kingdom Metazoa; phylum Chordata; class Aves; order Tinamiformes; family Tinamidae; genus Eudromia; species Eudromia elegans. Next base: position 865,743 of record PTEX01000136.1, read on the forward strand.
TTTTTTTTTCATTGCACTCATGTGCCTTTACCTGTGTTCAAATATGCCTCACTTACTTTAATGAATTGGAAATTTGGCATTTTGTCTAAGCTGGTTATCTAAAAGAGGCTCCCTGCATACTTAGCAGGCAAAGACCAACACCTTCACAGAGCTGTTTAGTCCACCTTCCTTAGATGTTGGAYGAGTCATCTTCTGAAGATACTTATTTCCATTGCAGTGATTCTACAGAGGGGTGAAGGGTAAGATTTGTCTACCAAATGCAGGCTTCCCTTTAGCCCATGTCATAGTCAAAACTGGAAATGGATATTTACAGGGCACAACTCAATTCTCTCTAAAATGAATTTTTAAGTAGGGTGAAGGAATCTTTCCTTGAAAAGGCCTGTTTATTTTACTAACTAGAAAGTGCTATTAGSTCAGATGTGTCATAGTCGTCTGAAGTTGGATGAGATGAACTCAATTCTGATGAATACAATGATTTCTATTGGCCTTAAGGGTTAAAATTTTATGAATAATTAAGCATTCAGATAACACAATGATAGTCAATTTTACAATATTCATTCCTAGATGAAGTGGAAAGAAAAATGGTCACTCTATTAAATGTTGCTGAGTAACTCACACTCTGCTATTGCAGTTCTATTGTGTCACTGAGTGAAGCTTTATTCTAAAGGACCTAGTCATGACTTTGGGTTATTTTATTTTATGGCAGGTAATCTCAGTTCTACCTGGAATGCTTTATGTGTCTGAGGTCAGACTTATAGAGACCCTATTAGCATCTTCTTAATATAAAGGTGCAAAAATCCCAGGGGACAAGGTGATACGTAGCATTGGTGAAACGTATTAAAATCGGGAAACTTAATAAAGATTTAGCAATCATACTACTGTCTCAACCCTCGCATTCTGTTGCCCTAACAGCTGCCTTTGGTACCATAAATTATATACCTATTTTGACTAAAAGGAACTGCATGATGAGTTGTGAGACTTAGAAAAATCTGGTCAAAATTAAAGGGAAGTATCCAAATGATAGACAGAGAGACAAAGTATAATCTCCCTGATTCCCTGATGAAACATACGCTGAGGCTTAAACTAATCCCTGAAGGAATGACAGCAAAAACAAGGAGAAAGACCAATTAGCCTTCTCCCATTCTAATCCTTGTTAGAGCAGTTTATTCATTTTTCTGCTTGTAGTGACATTCTTAGCATATCAGTTCTAGCTACCTGCAGGTTTGTCACACCACGGAGTGGAAGATTTCTGATTGTCCTATAAGAGTTGGTTGTAGTAAGTCAMGAAGATAAACCAGACATAAAAATTTAACACTAGATAGAATGATTTTAAGTAGATTCTATTTAAATTAAMTGTAAGGCTGGTAGTAGGTCCCTAATTAAGGTTTTTAATGTTAAAGCTTTGGTAAACAAAACTACATGATGCAGAGAAGCTCTGATGAGTGGAGCAGATCCAGAACCTGAAATGTAAAGTCTTACATTTTATTTTTCTAGAATAAGACAACTACTGGGAAGTTGTACTTTGAGTGAAAGTTAAATTGGAAGAAAATGTCAGACAACACTTACTGTTAAAAAAAAAAAAAAAGGGAAAGTCATCAAGGACTAGAAGAACTCCTAATATGCAATAGAGGCCAAGGAGTATTTGATATAGCAAAATTGTAAGACAATGGAAGACCAGAACAAGAGTATTTTTGAGGTTCTTCAATATCCATTTACAAGAAAAGGAAAATTAAAAAATACATGAATTGAAAAACAAATAAAAATTAAGGAAAAATATGGTCAGCCTCAATAATGAATMTATATTTTACTTTAATTTTCAAGGATAAATTGTTGTAGTCAAATAACATTAAGAGTAATATAATAACAGTAAAAATGTTATAGAAATAGTTCAAATATGTTCCAGCTATACGTCTTACCAAATCAACATGAATCTTGGGTGAGAATAAGAGATTAAATAWTTTTGACTTAAAAAATAATGTCATGGTAGAGGAAAAAAAAGAATCAGTAAATTCCAGCTGAAAGCAGTAAGAAAATTAGGGGAAAGGAAGAGAATCAATCAAATATGTCTAAATCTTCAAAAATTGTGATGGATTTAAATTCGATATATAATTAACATAAAATCTGASAGAGGTCATTTTGAATGGTTGGCCTATTTGTCAGTGAAAAAAAAAACCACAAAAGAACTTGTAATACTTACACTGTCCTTTATACAAAAGTCTGCCAAACATCTTTATAACTATATCTTTGCTATGTACCTACGCACAATGAAACTGCACCTAAAAATTCTTCTATATACAGAAAGGTTAATTAATAGTAGATCCAAARAATGCTGTCATTCAAAGTTGCAATTTCTATATTGTTGACGGAGAAGCAATTACTTACAGGAGATCCTTTATAATCTTTTTGCATTTGTTGAGTTTTGACAAAATAACAAAGTTGAAAATGCCTCAGCCACAAAGTCCAGCAGATTTTTGTGTGTGCTAAAATGTAGCTGAATAAATTATACTGTTGTATGTTTATAATCASCCTTCCTTACAGACCAAAACATTCAAGGCAGTCCCTAGTATGTCCTTCTTGTTGGAAGAACAGTGCATCATGACATTTGTGTGGCCACGGGAATGTCCTCCAGCTTGGAACAACATAGAGGAGACTAGGAGAATATCTGAGGGGTTGAGTAAAAAAATCCTCGGTGCATTTTTAGCAGAAAATATTCGCTCTTTTGAAAAATCTTTTATAATCAAGAAATTTTCAAGGAAAATTTTCAAYCAAAGCAGCCAACCAAACAATATTTTCAATTACTCTGTCTTTAAATGTGGAGTTAATATGATTTTGGAAACAGAAAGAGTGCAGAAAGCTCATCCAATCCTAAACTATTTACTTAAGACTGATGGAACAAATTCCTTCTGAAAATATGTGTATTGGTCATTAACTAAACTGAAACCCTGGGAAACCAATATAGACCAGACATTAAATTTTCAGATGGTTGAAGATAGGGGGGTTCAATCTCTCTCCTCGCTTCTGATTTTGATCAATAAATCTATAAACATGTATTTTTAAAAATTTAAAGCAAAACCATTATGAAAACTATCCAAGTCATGAGAGAATTAAGTCATAAGGGTCTTACTGCTGCTTCAAAGTTTGTATTTAGGCTCTTAAAGAGGTCTYGTTTTATTTATGTTACCAAAGTAAAGAAGAGAGAGTACCTGCATTTTCTGCTCTGTACTTCTTAACGCAGAAAATCTGTAAATCTCAGTGAGAGGTTTACTCTAATAAATAATATAATCTGAAATATCCTTTCATTTCTCCTTTATGTTTCAAAACCATATCTAAGCACATGTGTAAATTAAAAGTACATAACCACAAGTTTCACAGACTTAAAATGCATGTAAATATTTTGCTCAACTGATGCTTTAGCAATCAGYCCTGGAAGGTAAAATGCCACAAAACAAGTTGAGTAGCCATTACAATCTTTCAGTACTTCCTAGAATCCACATCTGGAAGCAGTCCCACAGCAGTTCAAAATAATAGTAGAAAACAGGGATTTCTATGAGTTTCAAGAGACTTTGCTGTTTGCCTTAGCTTCTTAGTTTTCCCACAGTAATTAAAACAGTAATTCACAGTCTGTGAGTTGAAATGGCAAGGAGACCATCGACACAGTGAACATACCTATGAATTGAGATTCACTGTATCTACAGATGCTTCAAAATAGCCAAGATGAAACGATGATATTGCTAGCTAAGTTGCTAGYTATGAACAGAATTGGTGGCAGTAGCAAATATCTCAAAGGAGGGTGTCAAGAGGATGCAGCCAGACAATTTTCTATGGTGGCCAGCCATAGGACAAGAGGCAGGAGTTACAGACCCAAACATASGAAAGTCTACCTGAATTTGAGGAAGAAACCTCTTGACTGTGAAGATAACAGGGCACTGGAAAAGGTTGGCCAGTGAAGTTTTTGAGTCTCCTTCTCTGGAGAYACTTAAAACCTGCCTGGACATGATCCAGTACAATTTGCTCTAGGTGAGCTTGCTTGAGCAGGAGGGTTAAACTAGATGATCTCTAAAGGTTCTTTCCAACCTCAGTTAATCTGTGACTCTACAGGACTGTGCCATGGGTAGGGTCACAGAGCACAATGATATGACATGGGTTTGGAAGGACCTCTGAAAATCACCTGCCTCACCCCRAGCTCAAAGCTAGACCAGGGCTGCCCAGGTTGCTCAGAGGATTGTCTGGAAATTTTTGTGTATCTCCAAGGTTGGAGAATCCAAAAGCTCTCTGAACTTACAACAAGAAACAATAAGATATTATATTTATATATATATATATATATATAAAAAAAAGGAAGAAGAAAGCTACTGGAACCAAATCAGAAAGTGCATTAAGGAAGAAGATAGGACCCGCAGTAGCAAATGTTTCCAGGGTAGCTGACTGGTGATAGTAGTTCATGATACCGCTGTGTCCTCTGGTTTAATATGCCTGCTSTTTGAACTGAGGTATGTAAAACCTGCTTCATATATGCAGACCTTTACTCCTCAAAGTGCACCTGTCAATTTTGTCCTCTTTATATATGTGCCATAATCAAAATCAGTCACCATTTTGACATCAGCACTTATCATGTCCAGAAGGGTAGAAAAACGGCATGACAGATTTTTTTTTCTCTTATTTATATTTCATATATATCTCATATTTCTGAATGAGCATATTCCTACTTCTGGACCTCAGCTTTTCCTCCATATATTATTTCTTATATTTCATGTATTATTTCTTTTACCTCACTGATACTCACTGGTAACATAGTCATGTTTAAGAACTCAAACATAGGCATATTCTATTCTATTCATGTGTGTACTGTTTGAGTTTATACATTTTCCTCTTWGTGAGTAAGTGTTACATAGCAGTTTCTTTACAGGAAAAAAGGTAAAGATTTGGTGTTACATATGAAGCAGACAGGTTGCTTTTCACTCAAGGGAACACCTCCTCTAACGATTATAATTTATAAAACAAAATATCCTGAGTATGACACTAGTCAATTTAGTCTGATATAAAACAGGGCCTATGTTTTCTTTCATTTATATTTTTATGATACGTAATGTCTTTATAATTTCCACCACTCCACATCAAAGCTGCCAACTGCTGAGTGTCTAAATAAGCAGCATGTGAAGAAAATGAATGAACTGCTAAATGTCCCATTACGTCCATGGAGAATACCCTTGCATTTGGAGTCAGGAATCTTAAAATTGAAACGACAAATGAATGGTTTTCACTCCAGTGGACTGAGGTTTTTGGCGGTGGCAATTCTATTATGCTCTGTCTCTGAATGGAAAGAGAAAAACAGGGAGAGAGAAAGCAAGAAGGAGAGAGAGAGAGAGAGAGAGACAGAGAGAGAGACAGAAAAGAATAAAAACAAAAACAAAAGCATACAAACCTATTGCAATACCTGAACTTCAGATACAGAATGACAGTTACATCAGGAGAAAGAAAGATAAATGCAGTAGTGGACCTGGCATATTCACATGCACATCATTTAAAGAGCCTGGAGTGATTTCAAAGATATGAGGGTGCAGACAGGAGTTGGGAGATGGAAAGAAGAGAATTTTAACCATTTCTAGTGTCTAAATAGGGAATGTTTTTCTCCCATTGCTTTCTCACTCAAATGGATTTGCAGACATTTAGGCTAAACCTATTAAATTCAACAATGCCCAAATGGATTCTTGAGTACGTTTTGCCATATCAGCTGTTAGGATGGCTCCTTGTCCAGGTTTTCCTTCATATTAGTTACACTCTCCAGTTACCTAGGGACATTTTAGGAGTAAGAACCACCCACTCTCAAGACTTCAGCTGACACTCTAGGTGCACCCACCCATTTCTGGAAGCTTAGGGAATTCACTAGGGCAGACTCAAACAGACTTTGCTGCTAGGCCTCACTGACCACACATGTTCCTAGGCCCATTTAATTTCTGAGAACAGATAAAACCATAACTATTGCCACAAATTAAACACTAAAAGTAAAATACAAATGCCTAGAAACAGTCATGTAGTGCCCTTTGAGGTACCTTAAGGTGTCTCTCTTGGCCTCGTTGAATGGAGGGCTATTACCTTCCTGCAGATTCCATGACACGGGTGCCAGCCCCACATAAATGTTTACAATTTACTAGGGCATCTCAAATGGCATTAAACACTTACACCTAGTCATCTAGATGAGGTACAAAGGGTGGGATTCACCTCCAGATATACATACCTACATTGGGGAATGCTCATACATTAGTTTCAGTTGAAGCCAATTGAAATACAGTCAATTCTTTCAAAGGAAAATTATGTGACTAAAAGGATTGTGTCTCTTTTAGGTTAAGTTGTCCATATTTACGAGAGTCACCATTGATTATAAAAGGGATCTCAATTGGCTATTCATGTGTCACCTACAATGCAGACACAGATTTTTAAGTGACTAAACCCAAAGCTGCTTAAGTGACTGAATCCAGAGCTGAATCCTATCCTGAATGGCTGATATAAAAACTTCTTGAGTCACTCTACAATACTAGAATGCTGCCACTACTAGTCAAACAAGTAGTGGAAGAAGTAGTTTGACTAAAACACCAGAATTTCACAAAGAGAATAAGCTGACTTTCCTCCACTCTCAAATTCCTCCCAGCTTTTGCTGTAGTTTAGAAGATTATCCTCCCTATGAGAAGATCTCAGCCACTGGGTTGTCAAACTGTGATTGAAATGATTTAGCACTGTTACACAGCATTGCTGTTAGGATGAATGATACTAAAAATAGTAAAGAGGACAGAGCTGCTGCTTCTCATAGGCCATGGCATCTGGTCATGGGCATCTCACAAGGAAACCTGTCAAAATTACATGAGCACTAGACACTATAGTAACTAACTATTCAACAGAGGAAAAAAAAACAAGCCTTACATTACAATTCACGCAGTAAAACCAGGATGTCAGGTTGCATTAAGATATTCTGGGTTATTATGTCTTATACAATGTTTCTTAATGTGAATTGACACAAGAAAACACTCATTGATTTATGTCACTAATTTTAGGACTTTTTTGTTTTGTTTTGCTCTTGTTGTTGTTGTTATATTATTCTTGATCTATTACTGTTTTGTTTTTCACACCAAGATTTGACAGGTGGATAATGAATATTGTCTATTGTGCCATTACYGTGATTAGAACTGGATAGCAGTTTTTCTGCTATTGACTCATTTCTGCCATTGACAAGCTAATTCTGAGATTTTTGTAGCTTATCAAGATCTATTGTTAGCTGAAGTGCATGCATCTCATGGTTAGCAAGTCACTCTTTTGCTAGAAGTGTAGACTCTAGCACATTAGTTCATCAATGTGTATGTTACTTTTCATTACATGCAGTTATTTAACTGTATTGTGGTAGCATTTGAAGTTATCACTTGAGATCAAGGCTGAGTCAACCACATACAAAGCAAACATCTTGGATTGTCCAGGTGTTTCTCAACTAACCAACAATTTGGGTAGTCAAGGTGAAGTGCCTTGCCATATCAGCATTTTTAAGTTATCTGAAAGTTAATCACATAATTCAGTCTGGTCTTTTGAATCCTTTCTCCACTGGCTCAAGAAAGCATTTCTTTCCATTTGTCACAGACATTTACCTTAACTTTTTTAACTGTGTATATCTATCCAATGAATGAAGGGAAAAAAACCCCCACAACTATGCATACTTTTAGACTCATAGAGTTCATGGGATAATTCAGATTGCAAGGMATCTTTGGACATTTTGCCCAAATTCTTAATCAAAGCAGGTACCAGTTTGCTCAGTTAGCCTTGTCCGGAAAACTTTTGAGGATGAGGACTGCACAACACCTCTGGACAACCTATTGCACCGCTTGGAACAGGTAGTGTTAGATGAGACTAAGGATACTAATGCCATATGAAGGATGCCTGAATGAGTAACAGTCAATTTAATATTTAAAGTACAATCTCAACACTTAGTAATGTCATATCTCATGACAGGTAACACATAAATGTTGCTGAGCRTTTATGAATTTAAACATTTTGGTGAGCTCCTCAAGTTTATTTAGCAGCAGTTTTGGTAATGCAGGATATACTAAAAGTGAAGTTCCAGTTTCTATGAAAAGCACATTTAGGGAAAAAAAAAGTCTTATTAAAGTGCATAGTAAAATATATAGTGAGCCTGGAGTTTTTAGTTTACAGGGCAAATTATTGTCCCTGTACATGAAAAAGTAACCTCCAGTGGGCAATAACGCCTGAAGCTGAATTATATCCACTTTTTTACCCCATAAGTCAATAGCTTTCCACTATAAACATCAGCTCTAGTCAATATGATATGCTGCATACTGATATATTGACTAATGGTGCTATTAAAAGCTCGCAAAATGCCAGCAACTGGGAATTTCTCCTGCATATACTCCTGCATTTGAGTAAATAAAGGTGCTTTGTGTACCCTATAAAGCCATRTCCAGTTGGGAACAGTCTCTGGAATGCTCTCTATTTATTTTTTCTAGAGGGTGCAGAAATTTCCACTCTACCTCATTTTTTGTATTCTTTTGTAAAATTGATTTCTTCCTTTTGTAATAGACGCTATCCAGAAAATTCCCTATTGCAAGGTAACTAAAAAGGATAAAATGTAATTATTTCTTCTTCATATAAAATATGGCAAGAGTGTGATTTTTATATCTATATATTCTACAGTAAAGACGCTGGTTCATATCTTCTTTGCTGACAGAGTGTCTCTAAAGAATGAGTTTTGATGGCAGGTGAAATGAAAAGTAACCTCTGAAGTTTTCAAGATGTGTTTGTTTAGGCAGTAATGGTCAAGGCCAAAAACAGTTCTTGGGGATTAATGAAGAGCTGGGAGGAGCTGATGGCCTCTCAGGAACACCTAGAGAGTACTTTCAGCAGCTAGTCATTAATTCCAACTAGATGCCTTGTGTCAAGGTCACCATTGCTGATTAAAGTAGAACAGAAGCAAAACACCTATTCTTGATAGGCCACCCATTTATATTTAATCTGATCTAAAGATTTCTAGAGAAGTAAAACATTTTTTTTAAAAAAAGGGTTTATCAAACCAAGATATGAGTACATAAAAAATAGTCACATTGGCATGAGCAAAATATGTATGTGAATCAGGTAGCTCCAGCTCTTAGCACACTTCTGGCATGTGAGTAGCTGATTTGCACCTACAATTGTATTAACAGCTTGTGTATATTAGGAGTGAAAATGTACATGCATTTATGAACCTGGTCTGAAATGCCTGACAGTTTGTCAATCACYGCTTCAAGATCTTGCGGTCTTGTTAGCCAGATCATTTGAATTTTGTTCAGCAATACAGATGTCACTTTCCATCCCACAAGTGGCTGCTCTCCATGCATGTCCTATGACATCATTTGTKGACAGTCTGGAAAGTCCTTCAGGATTAAAAACAGCAACCACAGGAAAAAAGGATGACATTTTTGTTATTAACTAGATGTGCTTTTCTGGAAAAATGATTATAGTGTGTAAAACAATAAAGTCATTTTCATGAAAGATGARTTTATTTTTCATTTTTGAATTTTTTTTTCCAATTATTTCCATTTCAGKTTGGAAAACATTTCTATGTGCATTTGAAGTTTTGTCATTTCTTCTGTGAAACAGACATTTTATTCTCTTTTATCATGTAAAATACCTTTTTTAGCAGCATTTTTTTACTAGAGTACACGGATTTTATGTAAGTCTAGGATCTAAGAGCATGTTACGTTTTACAAACTTACACAGGCCATGTTTATTCTGACAAACCTGTGCCTGAMGATCTTTATCCTGAGCTTCTTGTGAGCTGACAAATTAACTTTAACAGACACCCAAGAGGGAATAGAAGTTCACYATGGATGCTTAAAATTTGCTGATCAGTGTTTTGGAATGTTTAATACAAATAGCATTAGGCAGGGGGGGGAAAAAAAAAGTTTTACTCCTATGACCCATCTAGYATTTTTGACACCTGAATTTCTAAGCATAGTTCAGCATGGGAATATACAGCCACGGAACATTTTGGGAAGTATAGTCCATTTTCAGAACTCTGCTGGCAAAGGATAATGAAAGTATGAAGTATATGAAATATAAATTCTACCAGGTACTCTGGTGACCTGTTCTCTAATGCAGTTTTTGTTTTAGTTGAACATTCTTAAAATATTCTTATATTGCTTTTTGTTTTGATCTGAGATGCACCTTTTTTCTTTTTGAATATTTAAAATGTTTATGAATAGAGTATCATCTCCATTTCTTTTTAAAAAATGTAATTATAAAACCATATTTCTATTAAAAGAACATTGCATAAAAAAAAATGAACCTTTAAATAGCCATGATTTATCTTGATGAATTTAACCTCACTTTATTAGTTGATAAAATAGGTATAATGATAATTATTGCTATTCTCATAGGAGCTTTGAGCATGAATGGACGTTCTTTAAGGATGCGAAGATATGAAATGGCTTATAATGRGTATGTCCAAAATATCCTTTCTTTGGGTTATACCTGCCAAAGGCAAATGCAGCTATGGGAATTACTATACACAATATCTCATTTTGGTATCAAACTTTTCTTATCGGCATGGTTTAAAAAATAATTATCATAGACTTTAATTTTATTACCCAAGAAATATATTAAAAATGTAGATCTTTTATAATTCCTTCAATTAACAGTCGACACTTCTTGATTACTTTCTAATTAAATCATTTCACTCCAAGACTTGGTAATTACAACAAGAAGTTATTAAAATTAGAAAACATTTGCTAACTCAGTACTTTTGATTATTAAGCCTTTATCGCTTAATATCGCCAAACAGTCTATGAAGATATATGAGGTTGGAAACTGATTTTAATGTATTCAGCTATGATAATTAACCACAGGTGTTCTAAACAATGCAATGCCTCTTTTCTGTCATATAGTTTCCTACGAAATCTATCGTTCCTGTCATTGAACAGCTTTTCCCTTTTTTTAAAGTRTTTTTCTGTCAACTATATATTATTGCTCCTACTACAGGCAAGAATACGACTGATGCTACTCTGGATGAAMTAGCAATGTGTATAGAGGAGAAGATATGTTATACGTATCTGCATATAGCATCTGTGATTGGTATGTCCCTATATACACGAAAACRGGGGTCAAATATAGTTTGCCACCTTGTTTTGTTAAGTTGGCCATTATCTTTCTGTATAAACTCAATRCAGTAAAACTGGATTTCCACTGAGAAGACTTTTTGACCATCACCAAAGTTGTTTTCAGTTAGATACTTAAATACATATCTACATATTCTCTAGCTGGTTGTCATATAGAAGCATTATATGGAGGAGTCTACCAGTCTTAAACTTGGGTTAATCTTGCTAATTGGAGGCAGCTGCGACTTTTAAGTTTAAAGTTGCCTTGCATTCCCTATCTAGTCAATGAAGACAGGTAMGTCCTTTTGTCAGTTAACTGAGACAAAAGCTGGATTAACCTCTGAAGAAATTAATCATTCTCCTTTGCTATTACAGAGTATTTTGTGTGATTACACCCAGTTGGGTTCTTAGGGAACAACATAATGAATCCAGGCCTTTGTAAACTGTACTTCTGGATGTTTGGCTATACAACAGGTCCCTCATTATAAATGCAATAATTTTTTTTCCTTTTTTTCTCTCCCCCACAGACAATGAAAATATGAATGAAAACATCAAAATGAAGAAAAAAAATCACAGCTATTTTTATTCCTAGAAGTTTGGTGCAGACATCTGAGTGAATTGAATCTGTATCATCCCTCTGTTCCTCTGTTTTTAAGCTATATGAAYATCTTAGAATCATTGATTTAACTTCAAAACATTCCAGGAGTGTTGGCAATATTATCCACCTTTTCTTATAGACCTCAACAAACAGTTGAAAGGCTTAATTAATGCAGAGCATTTTAAGAACCTTAGATTATAAGTGATACGTAAGAGCAAAAGCACTGCTGTTTATGTTTATGTCCAATACGCTACAAGCTAATCAGATGGGGTTATTTAATTATTTCTTTTTATAGCAAATCAGTCACAAGAAAGAAAGTAAATAAATGTTAGCGTTATGGTTCATTTCTATATGTCACAGATTACACATCACTTCACCTGATAATCAGAATACTAAATTGCCTCACTATTACATASTGTTCTTATTATGCCTATTTTCAACAGCCTCTTTTATGATCCCACCTATTTCTGGATTCTTCTACCCCTGCAACATGAGTCTGCAAATATGGTTGAGCAGTTTCCCTTGTTTATTGTCCACCATTAATTCCAGATCATTTATAAGCTGCTCTGCAGCAGAGCTTTACTAACTTCAGCAGAGCCATGTGATAATCCTGGCTGAGGAAGTAACTGGATATTTCTGACAGCTATTCATGAGAACTCACATAAACTTCAGAAAATCAAGTCCTATTTTTTGCTTACTTGTGTATCATCAGCAGGAAACTTGCCCTAAGCAAGATGCAATATAGTAAAAGTTTTRGAATCTGTAATGTCACCAGAATTTTTTGATCTTGTCTGAAGCATATCATAATCCATCTCTCCCTCTCCCTTAGGAAGCAGAACTAATGAGACCAAATACATAAGAATGTGGTAATACATATGCAGAATATATGCTGCTACAATAATTGCTCCAGTAAGACTTTTTTCTATTTTATCCTAATATTTAATACAGATGCTTTAAGCTGACTAACAGGAATATAGTTAACACACACACACACACACACACACCCCAACTAAAAAAAACCCTCAGTAGCAGAAAAGGATAAAGTTTTCCAGGGAAAAAAATGGAAAAATATCACGTCCTAAAAATTGTAGGAATTTGCCAGTTTCATTAGGTTGGTCACATAAGAAAATTCTAAACAGAATAAAGAACATAGAATGAAAAATTYTGCATATGCTTTCTGCATATGGAAATCCAGGCTTGCATTTTACATGTATCTTTTCCAAATTTTTTTTTTCAAATGTTCATTTTGTATGTTGTTAGTTTCGAAGAAACTCAAAGCTTTTCTGCCTCTTGGACAATTTTGGAGAAATGCCAAAAACACAGTGCTGTTACAAAAACACAAACTCTCTGACCACCAAACATGTAATTCAATTCTTCTGTTTCAAACCARATATTGCTGAATACGCAGGGCAGACTCCCTATTCTAGAGTAATTTAGTTTTTATTTATATTTGCACACTTGTTATCTCAAAATTCRGAAGGCGTTCTGGTTTCTCTGAAAGGAGCTAAGACACCTGCCTGATAGAGAACATGAAGTTACTTCTTCATAGGTGTTGAGGTCTGCTCCCCTTCCTTTCCTATCAACTGAAAGTTGTTCCAGAAATTTGTTCTGGAGGACAGAGTAGGGCAATCACACACATAAAGTATGATAGTACCTCACATATGTATTACCCCTGTTGGGTCCTATGGACCTGTCCCTGCATCTATAGGCAGGGCTTTGCAAGAGCTTCTAGAGTGTCAAGATTCACCTCTACTTGACCATCTCCCCACTAACAGGCCAGAGAATGCTGCCTGTAACATCATGGGGAATGCTTTGGATGAACCATGATTCTATTCTCACTTAGATGCCCCTCCACAGGCAAATATCTCCACTGATTTCAGTATAACTCCCTGTTTTGAAAGTCTTCCTAGATGTTCATGGTAGTAACGTCTGCTTTGAAGAGATTTCCAGAATTCAGGATCTGTACTTTTTACCAGAAGGTTGAGATTTCAGCCCAGGAAAACGTTCTAGATGCTTTTTATTTGCCATTGAACTTCCCAGCAAGACTTAAAGATGAATCAAGAAATTCCAGGAAAAAAATAAAATAARATAAGACTGAATAAAACCTGATCTAGTTCAGGAGAAAATTTGAATACTTACGAGAGTAACATCCATTTTCAAAAATCCTCCACGAACAATGAGTAAATGCACAAATTGTGTTACCCTTGTTTCTAAGGGYCCTTAAAAATCTAAAAGTGTGGACTAAATTTTCTCATTTTCTCCCTCCCATACTGTCTTTTGCTTAAAAGTGCCAAAAACCTGCTGAGTTGCATTTAATGCCTCTCACCTCCCTATAAAATACTCTGCCCTTCTCACCGTCTTTTACAGCCAGATGCTCCCTTGCGTGATTATAGGAGGTGATAGGAAATTTTTTTCAGCATTTGTTGTCATTGCTGTCAGAAAAGACTGATTCACTGAAATGAAAACTTTCCACAGGAATCCAGCATGTCTAGTGAATATTACTTATCTCAAGAGAAAGTCTCAGCTGCTCCATAATGCGCAATATCCCAGTAACATTGGGAGACTCGTGTTCGAATGCCTGGTCTACCTGATTCCCACAAAAGACTATTTCTCCACCATCATAACCACTTCACACACACTGTTAGGTACTTTTAGTTGAGCCCATTTTAGAAACTGAACATGTTCATGTATTGCTTCCTGTGCAGCTCTTGTCAAAAGTGACTCCCAGGAGAGAACTTCCAAGCATTTAATGTTTTCCYGTTACTTGTTCTAATATGACATACTGAAAGAAGGAAGAGTAAGTAAAATCCTGGGCTCTATCCCGACCCCCAGCTGTAGCTAAAACACCAGCAAAATCAAWAGAATTACTTCAAATTTATATATATGTAACTGGCAGAAGAACTCAGCCCCTTTGCTCTCCATGTGTCATCACTCTCAGCACCCCCTGAGTGCTAGTGCCACTGCCCCACTACTGAGGCTAGATCATCAGAGTGAAATGAATTTCCTTGCAATTTATTACATGATCCCTGTTGAAATACAGCTCTCCAGTAAAGGAATGAAGCTTCCTTTCACAGCCACAGATCTGAACTGCGGAGCTGTGGCCTCCAGACTTTCATCAATCTAAATTATTTGATACAATTTAATTAGTCCAGTCAAAGGACCCAGCAGTTCTAACTCTGCTTAGGAAAGACGAAAGGAAAAAAATCAGTGCTTTGTTTACTTACAATGTTGCTCCTCCTGACGCATAAAGACACACCAAAATAACTGCTGTTTATTTTACAAGATGGAAAAAATATTGAACGCCCTCTGGTCATAGAAGCCATTTTCTTTTGGGATTACAAGTGCAGAGATGAATTAGGTACACTTAGGATCAATATCTGTTTCTCTTCTCGGCTCAAGATGGGATTTGTCAAAATTCGAGAGCGGCTTCTATTGAGTGTCAGCTACAAATCCTTCCACTACTGAGTCATATACTCATTGAAAGTTGAAATATAAATGGCAAAGGGCTTTTTCAGCTACAATATTTGAGGTCAGAATGGTAGATCACCTTTCTTCCTTCTTTTTAATGAGCTTTACTTTGATGAAGTGACCTTGCAGGTCTGGAATCTAAGGAAGTAAAGGGTCTTTACAAGCTCTGGCCATGTCAGGTTCTGTGTAGCACAGCTCTGGGAACCAAAAAGCACCACACAGCATCATGGGGATTTCGGGACTTAGTCATTAGCGTTGATAAGTGAAAGATACTGCACATGCTGAGAAGATTTTAATTGAATCTTGAATGCTGCCTGAATACAAGGGGAGGAATTAGCTATGGCTACAGGGTTTCTTGCATGGTCAACAAGTGTTAATGAGCTGCCTGCCATTGCTGGGCTTTGCTTATGAAAAATGAGGCTGTACTGCAGTGTTGAGAATGTTCATAGTTATGGAATTATCCTCATCTCTGAAAACTTTAGATGAGGTGGCACCCACTCCACAGTCTGGAGATATGGAAGTCTCCGAAGTGGGCCAAGGTCCATCAGCTTTTTGGAAGGCACCTGACACATGCTCTGGACAGAAGCAGGATGGAGCATCATGGGRCATTCCTCCTTCAAGACAGACTTTTGCTCTGATATTCAGAAAATGTGTCTTTTCTAGAAGAACACAACATACCTAACTCCAGGTGACCATGCAGGAGAGGCCTTGGCTTTCAGTTCCTTGGTGAGGGCAAAACTAGTAAAAACAAGCAAGCATCTAAATCTAAAATGGGAAAAAAAAAAAGACTTTCTGTTTATATTTGTGTTTAGTTCTTAAGGAGGATGAAAGACATCAAATTTATATTACTATTTATTTGTGGAGCTTGTTCAAAGGGTCCTGAGTTTATAAGATTGTCTTCTGCCTTTAAATATCTCAGTCTGAGGACAATCAGATGGTACAATACAGGTGAAATGCAAAAGAATTTGTACATGAATAGACAGACAAACCCAGAAACAGGTGTGACCACCAAATTATGCCATCCAGCCTGTGTTACACCATAAAATTTCATCCAGTTTTGCCTGGAGATGAAAAGACAGAATGATATTCTTCTGTAGAGCACTATGCGTGATCAAAACAAGTGCCTTAATTACCATTTTCATTCAGGAAGATAGGATTCAAACCTGGGCTACCTGTGTGTCATGAAGCACTCAATTTTCCGAGGAGGCTACGTTTTCCACATGCATCCTATGCCAGTACACCTCTAATTGGCAAAAACATTGAGCCTGTGCCTTATGTATGCATTATTACCTTAAAGCAATTAACTAGGGAGTTTGGACTGAAGGAGCTGATGCTTTTTGTTAAGTGGAAAAAATAGTGTATAATTAATATTGAAGCCAATAACAAAGCACAAACTAGGCTTCTCATCCTTGAAA
This sequence comes from Eudromia elegans, assembly GCA_003342815.1. Lineage (NCBI taxonomy): Eukaryota > Metazoa > Chordata > Aves > Tinamiformes > Tinamidae > Eudromia > Eudromia elegans. Next base: position 882,350 of record PTEX01000136.1, read on the forward strand.
TTTCACTGACTGGAAAAAATTAGCCTCCTRTTTCTCCCACTCTCTCTCTCCTTTTCTTTCTCCCTCTCTCTCTTTCTCTCTTTTTTTAATTATAACTTGCTGAGGCACTAGATAATACACTTTAATCTCCTTTAATAACTACCCTATCCTAGATTTTTCTAAGCATCATTTTGCAGAGCATCCACAAATCCAAGAATGAATTGCTCTTAAGATTGACTGACTGGCTGATCTTTGAGCTCCCGTGATTTAGTGCTCCATGGCTTGTTCCTGCAGTTCCACGGATTCAGCACAGACTGAAGAGTGGGAGGGAACGGAGGAAGGGAGCTATTCTCTCCTACAGACCCACCACCTGTACTCAGCCTCTCTGACTCAGTCTCTGAGTTGACAATAGCACTTTCAGAAGTCTATGAAATTGAAAGTCAGGCTGACCGTGAAATGCCCAGAGTTAGCCGAGCCAGTCTTCCATTTCCATAAAGATATAAGKAAGATAATAGAGGTAGAATGAGAAAATAACCAACTTTGTGGCTCAGGAGTCTGCAGACTGCAATTTGCCTACCTACGTTTCTAGAGGTGCTTGAAGAAAGAAAAAAAAAAAAAGATATTTTTCATTATCTTCTGTCTTAACTCATCAGGTAATATTCAAGTAACATTACTTAAAAATCCCTCAAATGTCATTCACAATGTCTTTCATTTTTCAGCTTATTCATGTTATTTAAGGTGTCTCTGAGTATACAGTGGGGTAATGCACACAGTGCTGGTTTTATTATACTTTGGCTTTATGTTTTGTTGATCAAGATGTTTCCATATCTAGTGTTGATCATATTTCCTGTTTGCATAACACTTAATTTCTGGTCATTTTTGTAGGAGAAACATTTTCTATCAGGGACCTCACCGAGTTTTATTGTCACTTATATCTTCCATTCCTAGGTAATATGTTTGCTAGGTAGTGTCTTCTAATGAAATGAGCTGAAACAGAACCCAACCAAAAAATCACCATATTTAAACTTCTGTCCATAGCTGTACTAGACTTATTAGTTSCCAGTCTGCTTAAATAATCTGCACTGTTGTTGGACCTGGTCCCCCACTGAGTTCTGTCTGAAAAGCGAGATAGTAAGACGGTAACATGCTGAACATCAGTAGTTACTACCTGCTCTAAAGTGTACTTTGCAGAAATGTAAATAACTACAGGTGGCTAAAGGCAGTGGAGATGCAGGCATGCTGAAATCAAGATACAAGGACAGAAATTAAGATAAATAGAGATGGTCTGAATAGATAGAATTTTTGAATATCTTGCTTATGATCGCTGACAGAAAGAACTTTATTCAAGGCATTGAGAGAATAACCAGATAGCTCAGTGTAAGGAAGGAGGAGAGGATATCTCAATTGACAAATCTTCTCCTTTGATACTATATACAATTATGTCTTCTAATCTAACCCAAACATTTATCATGTCCTTTWTTAAAATTGACCTATTTTTCCACCCCCATTTTTCCAATTAAAATGCTATACAAGAATGCTGTACATTTTTTGTACTGATTTTTTTTAATAGACATATTTAAAGTATCCATGGTCAGAACATCTGTATTTCAATGATCTTTTTAATTTTTTGATTACGGAAATGTGATACCTATTTTTTAGCTAGGAATTTAAAATTTTGCTATTGTTCTAATTTTTAGTGGACATTTACTTCTGGAAGGATAATGGAAAATAGTGTGCAGAGGATAGGAAAAATTAGCTGCTTCCACATTCTGTCAGAAATTATGATAGTCATGGATTGAACATGAGGTTGGTAAGCCACGACTTTGATTACACGTCCACTGAATTGCTCGCCCATTCAGTTCAAATGATCCTTTGAAGTGGTGTATTCAGCTCCTGTACTTTTTACTTCGTTATGCAATTAACTTTTATTGTTAATTGACAAATTATTAATAAGCTTCCATAGTCCYCAGAAAGTTAAAAGTATGTCCAAGGTGGACTCATCACCAGAAAATGCTATCTAGATCTGCAGGTGCAATGTGAAAGGTACACCTCATGAAGATGTGAACAGTATCTAACAAAGAGAGAGACACTAAGTGAGCCTGTCTAGTGTACAGAAATAATGATGAAGTCTAAGATAAAGTGCTGTCCCAGATCAAATCAAATTTGTAAATCCTAAGTACTTGAGCAATYCCAAACCTGCCCTCCAAATAATTTTGGCAGCATAGTACTGGTCTGGGATATGCCTTGGCTTGAGATATATTCAGATTTTGAAAACAGAAAGTATAAGGCAATCCTTTGACCAAGAATTATGCTGCTCATTTTCAGATATGTAACAGAGGTGCCACGCTGCAAGCTTCAGCAGTTTAGGTTCTCTTTGTAGTTAATGGAAGAGGAGAAGGAGCTTTGTAAAATCACTGAGGTCTGATGGCTGCTTTTCTCCATTTTTACCAGAGCARGAAACAAACAAAACTGTTCCAATTCGATCACCTGAAATCAAAACCATATATTCTTTTGTCTTTTTTGTCTTGTTTTTGTCCTGTTTTTAGGAAATATTAATTTGAAAGCAATTTGAGGTACGGGTATAAGAAAGTGTTTGAGGGAAAAGTATAATTTAAAAAAGCAGAAACAAATTTATGAATAAATGAAGAGAAGGTTTTCWATAGTGACTGATCTCCACACAGCTTGGGGCTCTTAACTTAGGAAAAGTGATATGTAGCTGAAATTTGGGGTTGGAAAGGTACAGGAATAATGACTGTCTCAATTTTCTGGTAAGGAATTCTGTTTCTGATTGTGGATTGAATGTTAAAGTAAAGCGAAATAGATCACTTCATAGCTTTAAAATTTTTAAGAACTTGAGAAAAGTCAAATCAAATTTTATTTTCAGATATGATCTCAAAATTCAAGGAACCTGCCACAGAGAAATAACATTTTCACAGGAATGGTTAAATGAAAACAAAAMYACCACCAAAAAAAARTCTTTTACCTCATACAAAATTCKGTGGTTTCAATAAATAATGTRTTMATMTAAAACATGAAAAATTCATAATTTTGTAAACTGATTGATTATATGGATAATAAACGACAACAAAAAATTATGTAGATTCAAAATTTACGTTTTTCTAAGAGGTACTAAGAGTTAGGCAATCTAGTACAGAAAAAAGTCTTACCGAGCTTATGTACAATTAAGAAGCACATTTCAAGGAACATTTGGGGACACCTGAGTATGGGAACCATACTCTGAGCAGCAGTTCAATGTCAACAGAACACCATTCCAAACCAGACCACTAAAAAAGTTCTTATCATGAATAAAAAAAAAATATTATTTTTACTAGTTCTAAGCTATCTCAATGCATAGATATCTGTCATAAATCTTAAAGCGTGTGTATGACTGTTACAAATAGAAGGTTATCTTATTGAGCAGAAGGCAAAAGATCATTTGTATTTAAGCAGGCTTTCTGATCTCAGCCTACAGAAATTTCCGTACCCATTTCTCAGTCCAGAGAAATTTCTCTGTTCTGAAATTTCCCATATTAAAAAGACAGTCGCTTTTTCCATTACCATGATTAAAACAAAGCAGGCCATATGCTGCCTGTAATTTTACTCCCACTTTACTATTGGAACATTTGAAAAGTAGAAGGATTATATGAGTCAAATAATTGAATTAAAACTTTAAATAGGTAGGGGGCATGGGATCCGCTGATCTGCATCCTAGACTAAAAGAAACRAGACTTAGAGTACTTTCTTTACTTTTATTTCTGTGTATTAATGGACAAGCTACTTCACTGGCTCAATTCTTTCTGTGTTTTTACAATATTTAGATTGGGATTCTTCAAGGACATGCTTCCATTCTGTATCTGTACAATGGCACCCTGAAACTGGTTGAGAGCTTTTAAAAATGACTGAAATATAGATAATAAAAAAAAAGAGAAAGAGAGACTTACATCTCAGCTATAGAAGAGTGGATTTAGTGTTCTGCAATGCTTGGCTGCCTTACTATTAATTAACAAACAGCAGCACTATGTTCCTTCTTTATTTTCCCCTCCTTGATATGAGTTGCAGCATGAAGGCAGCTCCTACCAATACCACTTTTTAATTTCATGGTATAAATTGGGGTTTTTACGCTAGTTAGCAATAAATAAACAAAGACTTTCTGAATGATTGAAATGGAATTTCTGAAGGAAAGAGCAACAAATAATTAGACTTCTATATCACTAATTATTATTGGTGGCTTGAACAAAATTATGTTTCTGGCCTATAGAATTTCTAATCGGTAAAGTCAGAGCATCATAATATGATCTCTTCAAACAGATTTATTTTTCAGATGAGTGGTTCCTAATGCCATTTGGTATTGCAGACTTCTGATATTAGTTATGTTTGTCTCTTGCCTTTAAATATATTGTTTATTACTACTACAAATTATTATTTGTAGCATGGTAATGAATAGAAACTATACTCATGAGTTAAGGATGCCCTGTGCAAAGGATTGTATAAATGTGGAGTCAAAGAATATCCCTGACACAAAGATGTTATAATATAGGAAAAATACCTATTACCTAGATATATTATAAGCCCTCATGTCTAATCATGTTGACCTATTGCTTTTCTCTTATTTACTTATAAATGTCTATTGAAAAAGGGCAAATAAAGAAGCCTGGGCTTTGAGACATATTTTTGTACTGAACAAAAAAATAAAGAAATTGAATCTAGGAGTATTATATAATGGACAAAGATGTAACCCTGGTTTCATCTGACAACTTTAGACCRTTAACTAAGGCATCTAATTTAGAAGCCTTGTTGCCACAGGTGATGAATCAACCTTGAAGGGTATCCATGAGCAGCTAGGCTTTTTGTATGAGTGACTGATTGGACTTTACAGGAGCATATTACACTTTCACTTTGGTGTGTCTCACTTGGATAGAAATATGGAAAAAATTTAGAGGTACATATCAAAATCAACCTTCACCTTAAAGATTAATTGAATTTTAAAAGGTTAGTCAAAATGTTAAATATCCTTTGTCTCTTTTGATAATGTGGTTCAGCCCATGGAACTGGAAACTCAAACTCTTTTCTTGATTATATTAAAGCAGAAAATTATTTAGATCTTGCATTTGGGCCTCGGTTAKGAATTTGAAGATCAGTGCAACCAGAGACCATCAAAGCAACTAGCAGAAGCAGACAGYCAGAAAATAAAATTAAGAGTTGGAGAATGAGGATACGATTTGCGGTGACAGAAGATTAATATTTTAAATGGGCCCTCTTTTTACTTTTCATTCAGGACTTCTTTATTAACGAAAACGGAAGCAAACAAAAATTAGGGTGAAGTGGTGAGAGACAGATGGGTGGCAAAATGTAGGYAACATATCAGGATGTGGCCTTTCARCCAAGTGTGATGAAGCTGTGATACTCCGCATTGAAAGATGGATTGATGCAGGAAGAAGATATATTTTCAAAAACTCATTAGGCTAATTATAGAAAGTATTAATCAAGGGCTACTAATTACTAATAAAGACCATATCTATGGCTGAGGAATACCTTGAAAATATTGGAGACTGGCATATCAAAGTGAGTATCAAATGTGCTTGTCCTCTAGTTATACTCTTCCCTGGGCAYCKGCTATTGGTGACTCTCCAAGGCAAYGTACTGGCCAAGGCTCAATCCAGGGTAATCATCTCTGTGTTTCTGTGAACTTCTCTATAGGTGTAAACTAGATAATGTAGGACTTCTAGGGTGGAAATACAGCAGATAATAGCATGAAACAAGCCAGAGCTGGGTGTTTGCAGAGGACATTAACCAAAACCTTTTACTCCCTGGTCCTAGCCCTCTGCACGAAGGAGGAAGACATAGGAGAATGCTTTGCTATGCCCAAGCAACAGAGATGGCAAGAGTAACACAGTAGGTTTCATGTCTCTTATCTCCTATGGCATGCTGGTCACAGCACGTGGAAAGGCCAATGTTGCATCACTGCAATGGGTTCTACAAGTACAGATCCCAAACTCAAAAACCTTTTTGAAGAGCCTCCTGAGAACAGAAATAAATCTTGCCATTCCATTCCCACACAAATGACTGCACCTGSCCAGGCTACAGTATACTAAACAGTCGCAGAAGGCAACAAATCACCAGTCTGTTTGTGACAGGCCATCCCAACTAAATCAAGTTGTCATTTATTTTTGACTTGCTCTTGCCCCAGGATCAGCAGCTGTTTCTCTCAGGTTGAGAATGGAGCAATTTGAAAGAGCAAAAGCCTATTAGAAAAATGGCATGAAGGGTTAGTTATAGCAGTGACAGTTGCACTTTGTCATCTGTAGTTAACCCTTTTGCCCCAGGGTTTCAGAGACTTTCTGTATGGTTCACAGGTCACCTGGAAGCTCTGCTGCAAATAAGCATTTAAAGAAGATATCCAAGAGCAAAGCAGCCATGAGTGCATGGGCAGAAGGGTTATGTGGGTGGTGTTAATCCAGGTAATATTTTAAATGCAAAGCAGTTTCGTGGCAAAAAAATAAAGCAGATTCCTGTATTTGATAGTAGCACCAATGAATTGTGGAAAATACATGCTTTCAAGCAACATTTTGCTGTGTAAGCTTCTGTGCTTCATTGCTGCCTTTTGTTGGAYAAAGGTACAAACCAGAGACCTCTGCTGAATCCAGAACTGAGTTGGATCAGGATTATGGTTTATTCTAAAAATGCTTTGAGCAATGATCTCCCCATTTGCTCAGAGACCAAARGGAGGAAAGAGGAAGTAAAATGAATTGATTTGTAAGGAAAACTGGTGATTATTCCATTTATCCAGGCTCCAGTGTATAAGGGAAACATTACTGAAAGCGTTACTGCGCTATGTTGATTTAAGGAAGGCTTTCTACAGAGGGTGCTGTTTATCTGCTGATGCTTCTTACTCTGCTAATTGCCTTTCTCAATGCTTGGTAGTTTGCCTATAGGTGCCTTATGACAATGGCAGAGTTAGGAGAAGGCAGTTTCCCTCATTTTCTTGTTAATGGCCAGCCATACATGCTTTTTCATTGTATGGGTGGGGATAAAAAGGCAAGAATTAGAAAAGAATGAAGCCTTATTTTCATGGGTTCTTCACATGCTACTAGACTAGCCTAGATGYATATAGCTGTAATGCCAGCTTCAGGGAAAAAAAAAAGCAAAGAAGAGATTTTTGCATATTTGTTCAGGCCTGCCAAGAWGATATGTGCATCTGAGATTCATATTAGGGCTGAATAAAGCAGTTCCAACTATTACACTGTTTGTTTATTCAAACATTACTGCAAGAGCACATGTCAGAAGGACTTACCTTAGCAATGCTAGCATGCTATTCCCTGTTAAGGGATGCAGCCTTTTCAAATGGCTGCATGGCAGTAATCGTTGTTGGTGTCAGAATAATTACAAATTTGCCCATGAGTGGTGTGGGCTTTTTACTCTCCCACTGTCCCTCAGGCTTATTTGGTCTACATAAACATATATAATTCTGCTAACTTTGGATATGGTTAATCTTAAGAACCAGAATTTGTTACCTCGTCTCTTTCTAGCATTCTGTTTAGATTGAGAGTACCTTTAGTGTGACAGTCTATGTGTCCATACTGTTCATACAGTGCATCTCAGTGCAGGTTTACCGTAGCTTTTCACATCCTTTTAAATTTGGCTTTTCTCAGGCAACCTTAATTTGCTTTTCAAGTAAAACAAGGTTGACACATTTGGAATCTTCYTTGGTATTGTGAGGAAGCAATAGGAGGTGGAAGAGAACATCCAACAATTCAGAACAACAAAATTTTCTTTTTGTAGCAAGATTGACAATGGTGTGAGCTCAAGTTCATCCTCTGTTGAATTCTGAAGATGTAGAAGGCAAGTTATCTAAATAGGCAGTGAATGAGGGGAGTTGGATGCAGTGTGCAAGCAAAGTGAAAACTATCAATCACCATCTACTACTCCGCTCTTGGTATTTCAGCAGTGTCCCTGATGTTCTGAAGAGATTAGCTCAGAATAAGCAAATGACAAAATAGAAACTGTCTATCCATATCCATTCAGAGCTTCACCCAAGCTAATTAGCTGTATGCAGTGCTTTATAGACTGACCAAGTCAYTCCCAGGTAAATCAACGATCTTTCAAACATATTAAGCAAAGTAAATGACTCTGACATGACTTCATAGTAAGTTCCATATTCTTCAAGCAGGTTGTCACAAATCTTGAATCTTGTCTTGAATATTTGACCTTCTGAACAGACCAGTGAAGTAAGAGCTTATGATGAATTCTCGCAGCCATTTCTCAGAACATGTCTTGATTCCTAATACTTCATGGACTACAGACTAGAAGGACTAAGACAGCTTAATATAACAGTTATGCTCTGCAGCAAAACAGGCCATAAACTGATTTTGTGGATTTCCCCAAGACTAGAGGAGATATCCTTGGGTCGTAAGGTCAATTCCTATTCATGTTGTAGAACACCACTAGTAAACAGTTCATGATTTCTCTTGTTATAATTGGATTTGTGGCATAAAAATAAATCTGTTGTTTATAAAGATCCAAATTCTCTTGAAGGCCTTTCATTTTTCACCAAGTAAACCTACCATAGATACTGAAGAAKGTTTTAGTTGGGAATATGGAACTTCCCTTCAGGATAAATCATAATAATGCTCTAGTTCAACATGAATGGCTCTCAGCCCACTCAGTTTCAAAGAACTAAAATGATAAGTATTTGCTTTGAGTTCTTTCAAAGCGAGGTTCATCTGAATTCCTTCTTCAATGAGGAAAGCTTGCAATCACCTAAAGGTAAAAGGGAGGCAACAGGAAAATCATGAGTGCTCTTATGTTGATGAAGGTGCAACTGGCACATACTAGGCAGAGAAGTCACAAAAAGTCAAAGGCAAACGTTGCTTGGTAGGACATGTTTTTATTATGCTGCCTACAAACAATCACAGTGACAACTCCTAGCAGGGAAAATGTCAGTGACTAAACAGCATCCCCAGGAGTGCAAGAGAAACCCTCAGGGCTCAAGGGAGATTCACTACTCATTCTGAAGCAGAAGAGAAAACAGCAGCAGCAGAAGAGAGACCATCAATAGAAACAGATGTTGCAACAATAGTCCTGGAGGCAGAAAACAAGGGTCTAGAGAGAGTAACAGGTTTGGAAAGGCCACGGCATGAGAGCAGGACTGGTAGAGAACAGATGCTATCCAGGTAGTACCAGGACGACACAGTTTTATAAGAGGAAGGGTAACAGAAGCTGAAGTCAGGCATCTTGGCTGTAAATATTTAAAAAAAAAAAAAAATGTATTACAGAAAACAGCAAGATGCAACTGTGGAAAAAAAAAGGAAGATTTTTCACTCTGAGAAAGTATAGAGGGTATTCTGAGGTGAAGGAGATAGGGAATTCAAGCCTGAAAAAGCATAAAAGGAAATATTAGGCAGCTAGAGAACAGGGTTAAGCCTGCACAGGTAGCCATTCCAGGGATTTTTGCACGTTCTTCTTTTTCTCCAAACATTCATAACAAACACGTCCTATGACGTGAAGCCCGAGTTCATAATTATTATCCATCGATTCTTATAATGGAGTATGTGAAACCTTGGAGAATCCCAAAATATACTCTAGCAACGCATACAGTTGGGCATTCTAGACATTCCTCCACCCTATTAGATAACAAGTGCTCTGCAAAGGACTTTGACATCATTCATTCCTTGTTAAAGACAGGAAAACAAGAGGATCAAAAATGGAACTTCTTTTAAGTCAATTAGAAATGTGAAGATATAGACAAACAGGACAGATTATCTGAGTTTGAAATCTACAGAAATATTAGCCAAAATATTATATGTGCATCTCATACAGGAAACAGCAAAGACTAGAACACAAAGAGGGGGAAAAAAAAAAAGGTGCTCTTTAAAATATTGCTTATAACCTATCCTTGCTTATAGGTTAATAGTTTTTCAGTGTGTCTCCATAGTGGAGTTTGTTGTCTGAGTCTTTGAAACACAGAGCCTTCAAAAGGTAAGGGAAAGTGATGGCAACACAGCTATAATGGTGAAATGTAACTGGAGATCTGAGGCCACRATGAGGCCAGTCTCTGTTTGGATATTCAGTGCAGTGTAAAAAATAATTTAGTGACTTTGTCTTCCATTTCAAGTTGGTCTTATTCACTGAATGTTGACACTTGACAGTCACTCTGCATGATTTCTGCACTGCACCGTTATGTGAAATATCACCTTTCATTACCTTCCTCCCAAGCAGTCACTCTCCATAAATGTAAGCATTTTTATCAGGCTAATGCCACTCTAGAGCAGTGCCCTTACCTGCAGAAGCATTTGGAAAGGGTAGGGGAAGGTTCAAGGTTGGGTTACTCTGTCCTGATGTGTTGTAAAGCAAGAGCTTTTGCTAGTGCCAGMGCAATGTCTTTTGTCTTCTCTGCTTTTTCTCTTCCATGCCACTCTGTTCCTGAAGACTCCAGAGTGATAGTCACGTCAGGTTACATGCACGTAAGTCGTACAGCATCATCACATCAGGTTACACACACGTCACACGTTCGTGCGTTCCCTATATCTCACACCCACACACGCAGAGTCACTAAGCATTTGAATCAGCAGGATGCTGAACTGGGAGCCTAACACGAAGCACAAGGAGAAACCTGTGGCTACGCTTGCAYTGCACTGCTGAGCCAGCCCTCCCCAGTATTACACTGGTTTTACACTGGTATTACACTGCTTTTGCATTTTCAGATGGCATTGCCCTCAGTGTAGGCAGGTTTGCGGCTTACTACTCAAAATGAGAAGAGAACCAGGTATTTTAGGACTACAGCTATTTGAAGAAAACCCAAGGTCATGCATTTTTGATGGCAAATCTGTACTTTTGTCAATATACGTATTTTTGCCTCGTTTTTGCCATTGGTTATTACTTTCATTTAACTTTTTTTTTCTTTAACTTTTTTTTCTGTAGTCTTTTTTACACTTTTCTAGAAACTTTTTTTTTTCCCCACTGCTGCTCTGCTTGAAAGAGAGTACTCATCCTGCAAAGAAACAGGTTTGCTGACATATTAGCCCTGCCTCACACAGAGATGTCTTTATTTAAACCACTTCTGTCTTTAGCTTATGCTCAGCTAAAAACTAGATCAAAGTTGAAAGTCTTGTTTCTCTGCTCACTTTAAGAAAATGGCGATGGCAGCTCCATCTCCAGGCTTTCAATGAATCAGGATCTTGCCAATCTTTTGAAGAAAAAGGTGGTTAGAAAAATAAAAGTTAGGACAAGAAAAATTCCTCTTCCTAGTTTAACTAAGATGGAGTCAGAGAGRTAAGAACTGTTATTTCAGCCATGCACTCCTGAAAGCTTTTTCATATTTAGACATGTTAGTTTGGGGTTAAATTTGATTATTTTTCCATCTCTATTTTGCGCTGATGGTCGTATAGGGCATATTCTTTGTGAGAAAATAGAAACATCCTACATTTCTAAATGAATCATAAACACAAGATTTCTTGCTCAGTTGTACAGAATAGAAAATTTTGAAGAGTCTTAACTCATGTATCCAAATCTTTACAGACTTCTGTGTAAGTCAAAATAGACTGTTTTCAAGGTGTCCACACACATATGAGTCTCTACACATATTATTGTATAATAAAAGTTCTGTCTCTCAAAAATAAATATGCATATACATGCTATATGTTTGTATGTCCATCTGTGAACGCAGACACATTCTGACACAAGGTTTCTTGGACACATACGTTGACATTATACACAAATCTGTAGCATACAGGATGTGACAATGGCTTTAGTTGCAACTGAACCAGAAATAAATTGCTTTACAGGTAAGAGCTGTGAAGGTATAAGAAAGTGGTCTTAAGCCACTTAAAAATCCTTTTTTTTTTTTGATTGATGTTCCAAGAGATGAAAATTGAACCCAATTCTCCTCTTTCATTTCTATTTCTTTAATTAATTTTTAAGATGTATTTCCTTGAATTAACTTACAGCCTGCAATGAAAACCGCCTAAACCTCTGGTCTGGTGTGGGTGTACAGAGCAGCTGAGGTCTCTGAGGTGGTGAAACAAAGACCTTTCCTGCACCCACATCGTGGCTTATAGCTCCTGTACAATGAATCCTGCCCCTCCCCGGGAGACGCTCGCAAAGGACCCCGCACCCTCCCCACGAGGGGCTCGCACGGTAACCACGAGCTCCACCAGCAACTKCTGGCCAATCCTCGGGAGCCCCGAACGCCTTTATCCAGTCATGTCAAAAGGCACCCTCAGCYTATCAGGGTTATCCCCTAAGGGGATTCCCACCCTCCTCCTTTCTCTTTTCATCCTAAGGACCCAGAGTTTGACATCTCGGTGACCCCGGGTGGGCCCTGGGCTCTGCGGCCCCCRCCGTCTGGTCGGGAGGATGGTCTGTGAGCGGCATGCAGACAGACCTGCCTGCTGCTGCCCCTCTAGCAATGGGCTTGGACACCCGGCTCCGGAGCTGCCCTGCCTCTGGATGCCCCATTGCTGGCACGGGAGCGCAGGAGTCCTACGGTGCAGCCCTGCTCCAGCTGCAGGGAGACAGAGCCCCTCRCTCAGGAAAATAGCCAGAAAGGAATTTAATAAGGAGAGAGGACAGACAGTGCTGATCAGACTCACAGCACGGCCAGACACGTGTACAAACCGTCCAGCTGTTTACAGGCAACAGATCCTTTCTATCCCTTTATACCTTTAGTGACCCACACTTTTCCTTTGCAAATCACCTAGATCCCTCTTTTTCTTTACCTTTTGCGCCTCACCTAAACARCCTGTGTAAATCTTGCACAATCCCCAAATGCTCTTCCCTTGCTTCATGTAATGTGTCCTATATCCATAACCAGTAGCTCCCATAAGTCCAAAATGTGCCCTGGAGTCTCCCTCCTGCTTACTTCATCTTCACCTCCTGACCAGAAGGAGGATGATGTCTCCCGGGAGGAGCAGGGCAGCTTGTCCTTCTCTCCAAGTAGCTAATTTTGGGTCCTTTACCTGCCAATGTCTCTCTGTTCTTTGTACAACTGCAGATGAGCTTTTGATTACCTAAGATAAAAGTGATATTTTGTGGGAACACAATTTTCAAACTGAGAACTCTCTGAGCCTTTYTGATAGCTAACAACTTTCAAGACTCTATACATAAAGTTAAAATAGCTCTTGTTACTATAATTACAGCCACAGAAAGARCAGAGTACTTGTTTTCTAGTATGCAGCTGCTATAGGAAGATACAACATTTTTACCTGTATTCCTGAATACAAGCAAGACAAATGTTAAGATTGTTTTCAAATTCATGCAAATATCTTCAATGCAACATTAGTCATTTGAGATTACTGGCATTTTTTCCAGTAAATTTCTATCCAATGGAAAACATTCATCTGTCAAAACCAAAACTTACTRTGGAAACAGATCAGAACTGGCCTGGGATGGGAGCCCTGATAGTGACTGGCAGCTCCTGGAATTGATGGTACAATGCATCACGCTTCTGGGTTTCATAAAACTAATATAAAGTCTCTAATCTGTCAGATGCCGACAGAGATTTGAATATGGCTGCCTTTCTTTTCAAACCAGTATAGTAACCACTGAGAGATACAGCGTCTTTGCCTCAATAACTAAAAGTGGATTCTGATTTCTCCCGGGGATGGAAGTACAGCTTGGGTGCAGAAATCTTGTTTTCAGACAGGGAGTTGGATGACCCATTGMCGAAGTACTGACCATAACAGTTAGGTGTCCTGTCTATGCTAGTCCCCAGGGCTCCCTCTGACACCACAGAGAGAGTGCCCCTAGCACAAGAGGGCACCTCTAGCATCTCTAGTGACCACAAAATCCCAACCTAAGATCTGTATCAAAAAGAGCTAGCTTACCTGAAAAGAGAGGCCTTATTTAGTTATTGATAGCTGAGATTAATCTCAACCTCTGTCTTGCTTCATTCTTTGGCTCAGATTTCTGTCTGGGGGTTCAGATGGTTATGGCTTTGTCTTCTTCATCTTGTTCTTACCGTGTGTCACCTTAGACTCAGGCACCAGTGAATATACAGAAAGCATTAGCCCAGCAGAACGCTCAACTCAATGCCTCTTGCTCCTCAGCACCCCTCRTGTTGTCCTGTGAGATATAAATATGTGACCTTATTTTGAAAGGAAAATCCTTCCTAGCTGCTTTGCAGCTCCATCACTTATGCATTATAGACTTTCTACTCAATTGCAGCATAATCTCATAGGAATTTATTATGCATCCTGTATATAAAACAGTATGTACCCTCTACAGAGAACATCAAAAGGTAGTTAATAGAGATGTTAAATTATTATTGGTTGAAAGGAGCCGATGCCCTAGAGTAATCAGATTCCCTCTTTCTCCCACTCGCTTCATATACTATATATAATATATGCAATTAATAGTGCACATATATCAGTCTCTGAATAGATCTCTATAAAGTCAGCTTGAATGTTAGAGGAACTGATGTATAAAACATGTGGAACCCAGCAAAGATGTCACATTAGGGCACATTACAAATACCAGCAAAACAGTTGACGGATAAGGCAGAGGAGACAGTATGAGTCTCAAGGAAAAAGAAAAAAAAAAAAGGTTTCTGTTATTTTCTGTTATTTCCTATTCTCACCATTTATTCATGGGGTAAGGCAGTCAAGGTGCTACTGACTGGAATGAATGGCTGCACTGTGTTTTTTTATTGATGGTCAGGAAAAATGTCAGATGCTTATTCTGAACTAACTACATATAACTAAGGATGAGGAAAGGGTCTAGTATGGAACTTACTACCGAATTATTAGATTACTTGAGATGGGACTGAATTAGAATTATGGTCTCCCAGGTAGGGCTCTGAACGAGGAACCCAGAAATCTCCATTACAGATGCACTAAAATCCCTTATCCAAGTCCTCTCATCCCTACTTATGATGTTCTAGGCTATTCTGTTGGAGGATTGACCTTGTTTATTCATAATTCAGTGGCATCTCAAACAAGGCTAGCATCCTGAAATAATATTTACATTGCAAGTCAATATAGTTAGTCAATATATTGCAAGTTAATAGTAATTAAGCTCAGAACAACTGGTAATATATAAATAGTACGTATGAACTATTTTAAATATATCTGTGATCTCTACGAGATAATTTTAAATTAGAAAAAGAAATTAGCTTAATCCAAAATAGGATGTGGGAAACAGGAAAATGAAAGATGATTAAATATATATATATACACACATACATATATATATATGCGCATATGTATAATGCAGAGAGAGAGAGAGAGTAACACCACATTGGAATTTGAGTCTTTGGCTCCTTTAATCCTGCATAGGCTCTGGAGTTTTTATAAAAACCTTTCTTCCTCCATTCTGCTCCTTCAGTAAGTAAAAGTATAGGAGGAAATGATAAAGTCTTTGTAATAGGTTCTAAGTATTAGAAATAGCATTACTAAGTAGTTCTCATTTGCTCTGTTTATTTTGCTTCTGAAAGGCAGAATTGTTTTTATTTTGCTGAGGTTTCAAATATGTTTTATGTGCTATATTTTTCTGTTAAAGAGAGAAAAGAAAGGGAGGAAGAGAAGGAAGGCAGAAGGGAAGGGGAGAAGGAAGGAGGGAGAAGAATGCAGTTTTCACATGAAAAGAAAAATTATATGTTACAGAAATCTTTGCTTGCCAAAGATGACGATCATATACTCTTAAACTTTCTGAGAAACTTGTCATTCCAACAGACAAGATTTGTATGAATCATATCAAATTGTATCATATATCATATCATGTAATATCTGAGATCCAAGCCACACATCTCATGTAAGAGGAAGTTTAACATCTGGAACCTACATTCTATAGGAAAAGGAGCTAAAGTATATCTTTTCTCCACTCATGAGAGCTTGGGTGTGCTACTCCCTTCCCTTCTATATTAAGCCAGAGCTATCTAATATCTGAAAGCTCATTTCCATGTCTATCACTTTGCTATAGCGAATAACCACAATGACCTGAAGGAAGACAATCTTGCAAAAGATTTTCCTACCTGCTCCTTACATGTTCCAGAAAAGAAATCTCAAATGTGCCCAAACTCAAACTGCAAGCTTTGAGTCAAGTGGCATCCCTTTGTTGTGAGGAACAACGCCTGCAGGCAGGCATTGATCTGGTCTGATCAATGGCTGGAGACTCTAGGTCCTATATCAATGCAAATAAGACCCCAAGTAGCAAAGGTATATGTTTGAAGGTTACCCATCTTAGCTGACAAATTGATTGACTATACGGTGAATCCCAAAGCTTAAGATGACATTGAATAATAGAACATGAGGTAAAGAGATATGGCTCAAAATATACACAACACATTTTCTTACTAACTAGAGAGTCTGCTAATACAATTTCACCTTTGATTGGACTGAAGGTCCTAGTTCAAATCCTGCTAGTAATCCACATTGAGGACTAATATAAGTAGGATTGTTTTTGTCTAGTCTGAGACTTTTACAATGCAGATATCTAATATGTAATTGTCCAGAGAGAAATAGTTATTTTAGACAGTTACTTATCCATCACTTTTTGAAAAATTGTTTAGAACAAGATGAATCGTGCTCAGTAAATGYTCATTAATAAACCTATCCACAAATATCTAACCTACAGACTTCTGAGTAAATCCTACCTTCTCTATCAGATGAGCCCTATTTGATATGACTTTGTCCAAATAAGAGTGAAGTATGTTTTGCTGTTATTAGTTCCACTGACTTTAATTTCACATCACATTAATTTAAAAAGTGAAACAAAACCATTTCTTGAAGAACTGAGATCTGTCAAGACCTCTGAATGATATTAGAGTTCTGTTTTGTTGTGGTTTTTGTCTTGTATATGTAACATATGTTTGGTGTCTTTAAACATAATTACTTTTGTATAATAAAAGTGTTGATTTGATGATGTGACATTTTCTRCAAGTGTGTTTAAGACAGTTTATGTTTTCATAAGTTGCAATGAAACTCAATTATGTATGTGTAATAAGGCTCTTGATTGTTACACTTCTACTTTTCTGTATAATGAAGCCAGCAATTAGAATTTGGTTGCTCTATGGCATAGGAAAACATACTTGTTTTGTAGACAAAAGATCTTAATGAGCATCTTCTTAAAAAAAAAAAGTGTTTAGAAAAAAAAAAAGGTCAATAACTCAAACATGTAATCAGATTTCTTAACAAAAAGGACTTGTTTCCTGACAATGCAATAACATAACTTCAAGARACAATCCGTCCATATTACATAAATGTATTTTCTACTATGGATAGAGAAAYGAATAAGAAAACATTTCACCATTAAGGTTATGGCCTTTACATTGTTAAATTATGACTGCAAAATATGTCTTCTTGACTGCAGGTAACTGCGCACAGCTTGTATGGTAATAAGCCCTAATCACACTTATTAGTGGATGCATCTACATTAGTGTTTTACTTTGCACCAGAAGTGTGCTTCTGAAGCAAATTTCCCAATTGTCCTCATTTACCATGCCTTGCTTTGCATTACATAGCAGTCGTGTAGCATGCAAGCTACATTCCTTTTATATGAAATTAAACCAGAAGATATATTCCAGGTCAACAGATGTATTCTAGCTGCTAATGTGAGCAGAGTCTCTGGGTTCAGACTATAGCTAGTCCCAAACAAGTATTCCTGAAGGGTGTATGGTGGTATGGTGCAGCCATTATATGCACCAGCTCTTTTGCTCATACAGAGACCTTTCCTTCATGCTGCCCTCCTAGATTATACAAATACAAAATATTTTTAATAGGTGGCATATATACAAGGAACTCTCCTCCACAGAAGTTCATTTTTATTAGTAATCTTTTTTAAGGATAAGATTTAKGACTGTGAAGTAAAACTGAGTTGAGTCAACCTGTTCCAATAACTAGATTTTCTTGAACAAGAAACCAAACCTGTGTTCATATATCGACACTGTGTTAAACATGAACAGMCAAAGCAGAGCAACTTTCAATCTCTTCTGAACACGGTCTAGTACAGCCAAAACCAGACTGAAACAGGAGRCCAGTCATCTTGGAGTTCAGAGGAAGAGATGCAGAATCAGTAGGAAGTGTAGGATGTAATTTTAGTTCTCTGAAATTAAGTAAACACTGAGGCAGTCACCCTAGGGCCATTTAGCATCAAAGAAAGAAATAGGCAATTCAAGTTGTGGTTCATCGAAACAATTTTAGACAAATACTTCAGGATGAGATGGACTGTTTCTGCCCACTAACAGCAAGGAGTACWTATTTTCAGCTGAGATGGAGAAGTCTCCATCTGGCCTATGAATGACACCCAAATTGTCCAATCCTCAGCAAACGAGAAGAAACTACAAGGAATTCAACTCTGTAGTGATAAGGGAGCTGGAAATTGAGAGCAGATAAGTAGCTGCTGCAAAGAATGAAGGCCACGTGAGTGAATGACATATCTTCCCTTGGTTTTAATGGAAGCATTATTTTACTGTAGAATGTAGCCCAGAAATTAGCAGTAAAATGCAAGTAATGCACATCACTGGCATGTTAGAATCACACATAGCAGTCAATGCCAGTTCAAGTGACCTGAAAGCAATGGGATCTCAAGTATTATAGGCAGTCATTGTGTCCATTCAAAATTCTTCAATGGATGAGCTTCCTTCAGGTGAAATTCTTATGTCAAAAATATATTTTAAATGATTTTTGTTTTTCATGAAAGAAAAGTTTTATTGCTGGTATAATTTTTGTTCGATTGTTTTAATATCCATATGTTCAAGGCAAAACTACTGAAATTATTCTATTGTAAACAAATTTCACTACAGCTTAATTTGTCTTTGAAATACAGCWTTTTCTTAGAGCTTAATAAAAATACCAATAAAAGTATCCCCCAGATTAGGACTGTCTTTGGGGCTTTTTTTCAGTCTGTGAAATGCAAATGACTTCTAAATCTTGAATTAACTGGTTTTAAATAATCTCCCTATATTTAAGCAGTTTTATTATTGTGCGTGCACTTAATTATGGCCTAAGAAGAGAAAGATTTGTTAGTGATCTTTCTTTTTTCTCAAAACCAAGCATTGTTCAATGTGATCCTTTTCTGAAAAAGCCGCGTTCTCATTTCTTTCAGATTGCCCTTCAAAGCCTTACATGATCATCCATAGCAGAAGAGCGGCATCCTACTCTGTTCCGCTTGTGCATGTTAAAAGACCCTAAGTAGTACAAAGGAGACCCAAACATCCATTAATCATGATGTACTTGTTCTKCCATTCCAGGCCTTGTGAGCATGCGAGTGACATTACGCTGGATACCACATTGCAGCACTTGGTAGCATGCTGGGCTAGAAGTGAAGCTGTACATGGAGTGGAGGGGGAGTTTTTTGCACCAGAGAGTGTTGGCACAAAGCAGCAGCCCTCTGGAATTTCCCTATTATAAAATGTGACTAGATCATAGGCTTCAAGAAACGTCTGAGTTGGTTACCTCAGCAAAGGATGGCCACGAATCTCCTGGATTTCCTGTGTGAAAGCATGTGCTGGATCCTGGAGAGGTGTCTGCACTATTATTACCTGAGCTGACCAGAGAAGCCTATTTGTGTCTGCATGTGGGCAGCAACTGACCTGCCATATGGCAGTGTCATCACAGCCTTTAACAGGTGTTCGGGCCTGACTAAATTTAATTTGAGTCCAATCCAAAATATATTTTGGAAGCATAAGCATGTGTTAAACTGTTCGGTCCCTTTCCACACATCCACACACACAGGGAACACTTTTCTTTTCTGTGGCTTTGTCATGACTAGCACAGAACACTGCACGCTAGTCTTAAACACTGTTTCTGTCTGCTCTATCCTGGATAAATGCAAGAATCGTCTCATATATTTTAGCCGTTGTTGTTTTGTTTCTCCTGTTTCATCTTGTGGGTTTTTGGTTTTTTTTTTCTCCCTGCCATCTGGGTTTCCACAATTAGAGATGGGATTCATCTCAACTAACCTTCGCTGTCGGAAAGGTGAATGGTGTAAAATAATCACCTAGGGTCTCTCAGCAGTCAGCAGAGAAAACAGACAACTCCAAATAGTGATTTGTCCCAAGTTAACCCAGATGTCTGACGCAGGCAGAACAAATCAGTCTCGGAGGGTGCCCCATTTCTCTGCACTGAACACTCTCCACATCTAGCTTTTAGGAGACTAAAACTAAAGGTAGGAGAG
This sequence comes from Eudromia elegans, assembly GCA_003342815.1. NCBI lineage: Eukaryota > Metazoa > Chordata > Aves > Tinamiformes > Tinamidae > Eudromia > Eudromia elegans. The sequence continues at coordinate 902,435 of PTEX01000136.1, forward strand.
AGAAATCCTGTCCTTAGCATTTTCTGGTACTACTGAATATTTTTCTTTGTACTCCAGAGTACAGTACTTATGTGAAAACTACTACTTACATCAAGACTGTTCTGAAGAGGAAATATAACATGCCGCAATAGAAAGAAATGGAATAGTAAATACAGAGATTTAGAAATAAATCGCAAGATTAATTATCAATGACTGCAACACTATCTGTTAGGTTCAGCATTACAATTATACAGCTGCAGATTAATACAGTTAAATACTTTACACCTGGAAACAGGCACGCTTTTTGTCAGCTACAGAAAAATTCCATTTTCCATTTCCTTGCACTTGTCCAATTAGATATATAATGATAGTAACATACAGTATAAATTCTGTATGTAGATTCTCATTAAAGAAACATCTTAACAATATATTTTAAAGAAATTGCATACACACTTTTAAAAATAATATTTTAGGAAGACAGTTTGACATTAGGTCACATGAAAAAATAAAGTAATTATACTTTTTCATACCAGAAGGGACATGGTCAAACACGAATTAATATGAAAAATTATTCATTGTTAAAATTGCTCTGTATTTCTGAAAAACAGCTTCTGAGGTTCCGTAATAATAAATTACTGTCCAAAAGAGTATCTATTTTGGAAAAGGCCTTCTTAATGCACAGTACATGAGTGCCGAGAACATTCTTGAAATTGCACACACATTATGCTAAAAGAATACTATTAAGTTGCAAATTTAAGTACTCAAAAATTAGTACTCCAAAAAGTGTCTGAACAACCAGGATTCAGCCCCCTTGTGGGGACTCAGAAAGCTAACATTTAATTACATGGTCATATAAATTATTTTCTACAAAGTCTATCAACACTGTCGCATACCTAAGTAGCAGAAATGTGGATTCAGGGGAACGATGAAAACAAAAGGTTGTTTTTAAAAAGGATTTAATTACCAGTAAATTCAGTAGTTGTTCCTTACTTGCAGCCAAGTAAAATTGAACACAGTCAAAAAATTGAACACAGCCTGAAACATTTTCCAATATGAAATACTTCCAGTATGAAATATTCACTCCTGAAATGGTGACAGAGCTTATATCAATTATATCTGTATATAACCTCATCAATTAGATGACAAGCAACACAGCTGGTAAAAACACCGAAAACAGTTTTCCCTTGATGTAAGAAATTTTCCTCTGTATTAAAGGGAATCTATGTTTTTATTTTGCTTTGTTTAAGGAGATCACAATCGATTTGTATTCTTCCTGAACAGTTTTAAAGGGAAAAYTAGTTCTATCCCATTCCAATGAAGGCCGGTGTCAGTTGTTTGCTTACTTTAAAGAAATCAGTTTAAAGGAGAGTACATTTCTTCTTACCCATTTTATATATTTACATGATATAAATGTGATTCTTTCTCTCCACTGACTGCAAAGGAGTTCTGAACTGACCATCTCATATGTAAATATCTACATTTGGTTGGATGAAATACACCCTGTAGCCTAACTCTCATAAAATTGTGATGTGGCCTTGATTCGCTAACGGCCACAAAGGACTCAATGAAGTGAGACAGGAGATAAAATAATCCACAATGCGGGATGTTTCTGTGTATGTTTTGTAGAGTTTATAGAGTCCGTTTAGGGGTCTCTGGGCTTGTGCCTGAGCCATTCTAGGAACATGGTAGCTCCTCTAGTATTCCAGGGAAGCATGCAGACGAGTGCCGCGCAGCCACCGACTTCCATAAAAACTAGGCTCAGGTGTCACAGGCGTCTCACTGCAGCGGGTGGCTGTGACGTGCACATTCCCGAACCCATCTCTCACATTCTATGGTCATCCCTGGAGGGCATCAAACCCTGCCCCATAGGTGTTACCTATTCTAAATACTTTAGACACTCTAGGAATTAATAAGTTCATCAAGTCTGCACTTTGTGTCTGGCTTAGAGTTTGCTTGATAAGCTGGACCTGAGATCTCACCTACCTTTGCTCTTGACTTCATCTTGACTCCACAGATGCCCAGCAGTGAACTGGATCAGATTTGCTTTGGACTTCATCCAGCCGTATGACCTGGGACATTTAGATCGATGTCATCTCCCAGACTAATATGTTAGATAATTAGAGCTCTCCATTTCTAGAACTGCCTAGGTGTAAAATGGTAATTCATCGTGGGAATCAGGCAGAAGGAAAAAGGACATATCACTTCTCCAAGCGCTATTAAACTACTGTCAAATGGATCTCTGTCAGCTCCTGAAACTGTGTTTCCTTTAGGTATCTGCCAAGCTGGGACAAGAGAGCTTAGACCACACGTGCATTTCTTCTTTGGCCTTGTGAGCTATAAAATGTGACATGCAATGAGAACACTGAGCATACAAAACCCTCTGTTGGTTTGGGCAYGCTTGCATGTGCAAGGACAATATTCTTTGTCTGAACACTGCTGTGTATGTGCACATGCATGTGCACATTTATATATATCCGTGTTTCAGTCCTCCATAGCACCTGCCTTCATGAGTTGTTTYAATTAATATCTGATTTTCAAGAGCATTGAATTTATTGAAAAGAATTGCTAAAGAAGAAAGCTGGTATAACAGTGCTGAGAAYACTAACAGCAGAAATTACCTTGTCTTGCTTAAGGACATAGTGGCCGCAGGGAGCATTATTTTATAATTATTTCAGACCAATGTTAATGTTTAAAAGCTAGTATTTTAATGAAAATGTTTGATCCTGATGAAGCACAGAAATTGGTTGTGGCTTTTAAGTTGTGTTGTTCAAACATCTCACATACAGACAGTAGATGGGCAGCATAATCCTCTCTGGGGCTTCAGGTACAAAACAAATCATTATAGCTTTCCCATGTATGCCAAGGTTAAATAAACACTTGTAATGCTCAATAACTTCAGTCCTTCCATACACTATATTAGTGACAGCTTCCCTTAGGATTGGACTAAGCATATAAGCAAAAGGAAAATGTAGACATGATTTCAGAACAGATTCCCTGGCCTGGTGGATATAGGTAAAGATAATAACAGTAACAGGATGACACAGGCTAGAAAAACTAATGCAAGACCACCAAAGGAGCTGAGTGCATCCTCTGGGTCTTAGTCCTTCTGAAAGGACTGGATACAGATCGGTAACAAGTGACAAATAAGGATTGACATGYATTACTGAAGGTGATCTGTAGAGTCCTAGGATCCAGGTATGAAGGTTTGTGACAGGGTAAGGACAGTACAATTCAGTGGATTTGATCCTGACTTCCAGCTGTTTCTCACTTCCACCACATATTTCCCCTCCCTGTTTGCTTGATACGGTTTATGTAGTAAACAAAAAACCATCCAGGACAGTGACTGCCTCTTATAGTGTGGGAACGTGTTCACTTTCCAGCCATCACAAGTGGGTCAGAGAAATCATAGAAATTAGTTGTTATCTATTGACAAGGTTGCTTGTATGCCTTTTTTGCTATACAAGAACTGATATCATTATTTTTATGATTTTCTCTTCCTTACCACATCTGCAGACCCTCCATAGCACAATTTACATACACAGTCCAACAGCAGCCGTCTGATTAGACAGACTGGAAAAACATCATCAGGACCTACATGGCCTGTCTTGACTGTSTCTTCCCACACTGAAATCAATAGCAAATTTACTTTACTGTTGATTTCCAGGAATCACCATATCGGCTAAAGACCTGCTGTTTTTTTCCTTTGTATTCAATATGAACACATTTTTTCCGCCTGCACCTTTTAGCCACTTTTAGCCATTTGTAACACCTGCACCGTTCTGCCTTACGGACATCTCTCTTTTGAGGTTGGTGGAACYCCTGTGAACACTGATATTTTGCATAGCACAGATAAAGGATTTTTACCTAGAACTTTGCATGTCAAGACCATATTTTTTACTGAAACAAGGTAATTTGGGAAAAGGCACAAAAGAGCACTTTTACACGAGGAGGAATTAAACCTCAATATCTTCCTTATCTCTACAGTGCCTATCACAGTAGGATCCTGATGGGGGTAAGCAAGCAGTACCAATGAAAGCTGGTATACAAGGGAACTAATATGATACAAAGATAGAATCTCAAAAAAATCGTTGTACCAGATGTTTAGTATAAAAGAGATACAGCTCCAGTGACTTCATTAAAGCCATAATCATTTCCATCACCTAAAGGTCCAGTCCCCAAGAAGTCTCCCCCAGGGACACTGACCTATATTTTGTCCAATGGTGTTTCTCTGTCTCCTTCCCYATCTCAGCCTGCAAAGATTAGACTGCACAGTTTATCTGCTCCTTTTTATTTACCTTGGTTCTAGTAGTGTTGCCTAATTTAATGATCAAGTTGTTAAATTTTCCTGATTGGGCTGTATCTTCCCCTGATTTAGTGACGCCCTTCTTGAGTGCAGTTGTTGCACACTTTGCTGATTGAGATGCATAATTTAATTTAATAAATGGAGAGAGTTTACTATCATTTTTGCATATTTTATTATTAGGGAAGGAAGACTCATATTTTTCAGCTCCAGTTTATTCACTCCCCTTATTTATTTATTTTTGGCAAAAACAGCTGCACAGACAACGCTTGTTCAGCTGCAAAACTCCGCTGACCAAGCTGTACAATTCAGGCATTGAACTTTTGAATCTTTTCCTTATTAAGGTGCATATTTTAGCAGTAGAAATTCCAGATGCTTTTTGCTTCAGCAGCCTGAGCTTATGTGCTAAACAGTAGACAAATCTGTTGGGGATATCATTTGTTTTAAGACCACTAAAGTGCATTTTCTATAGTTTCAGCTATGTTTTTAGATTCTTTGATAAAGCAAATAAAGACGCAATCAGTTTCTTTGTAAATCTTGCTACTTTGCATATAGTAAGTGGCACAAGCTTTCCATAACCAGCAGCTTCAATCTTTGGAGAAGCGTTTATCCCACTATTTGAAAGAAAACCTAAGCATTTTGCTCTCTTAGATTCTGAAGACACAGCAGGTTGGAAATACTGTAATTCCTGCTCAGTTTATTTTGCATAATATATTGGGGAAAAACAAGCTTGAAACTGGACTGGCAAGCGCAGACTGTAATAGCTATATAAACAGTGATAATAGGCGGCTCAATCAGCAAAGAATGCAGCATGATTATGTATAAAATTTCATCCACTAAAGTTCACAGCGTGATCAGGAAAGGAGGCAGCCAATCAACAGAGCATAGAGCTCTACTGGGAATGAATATGTTTTGAAAACTCAGCTACCCAGAATGTTGAATGGGATCAGCGAAGTTCTGAAAGGGGCATTCGAAGATAATGATGGACATGCCATTATTAATGAGTACAATGGCAGCCCCTGAGCATATCTCTGTGGTCCCGTTCCCAGCAGCACATTCAAAGGAATTTAGCTTTCACCTTCCTAGGAATAAGAGTTAATGTTGTGCACGTCATGCGTGGTGAGAGCCCTTGGCAGGGCTAGTATGAAAGTCTGTTATTGTTGCATGCTGAAGAATCCACTTCATTACATCCCTACTGTGCCTTTCCGTCACTCATGTTTGCAGAGGCTGCCATCTTGACCAGCACCCTGGTCCTAAACAACAAGTCCTAAACTTCGCTCTATAAAGCAATAACAAGTTCATTAGYCTTGAGGAAAGGGCGCTTACTTAGAAAAATTTGTAGTGGTTACCTGTATGTTAAGCAAGGTACATCAGTCTCACTAAACGCTCTAATTTCTGTCTGGCTCATGTCGCACATTCCTCACAGTATCTATTTGTTCAAAATTTCCATCCACGTCTTTCTAAGCTCTTATGTATGCAGTTTGTTCAGTATTAGCGCCCAGTTCAACTAGAGATGAACTGCAGAAATGACCAGACAGTATATCAGCTGAAATACACACCSCAGTCTCCTAAGAAATAGAAAGAGTCCAGCAATAAATGACCTATAWGCCACTTGACTGATCTGGGGAATTGTGACTTAAGGTACCTTAAGAATGAAAACTTGTGGGGTTTTTTTATGTAAAAATCAAGAACCCCAAATTAATCTAGAAGAAAACTTCTATACCCTCTAGACGCTAAAAGCTGRCAGAAAAGCTAGCTTTCATTTATTGATGTGATAGTTATTAAGCCTGGAGATAGCTTCGTTAATGACTCCAAAGAGGATTCTTCCCAGTGTAGTTTTTATCCAGCAAGGAGCGCTTCTGGATTGAGGCTGGCTCTTGCTGTTCTCAAAGCAGTCTGTCTAGGGTTGCCATTGAACTCACGAGTAATGACATACCCATTATTATCTCCAAATGTCTCTTTAAGAATTATTCATCCTAGTTGTAGTCTGGTCCATGAATACCACCTCCTGCAATCCACCAGCTATGTTATTAAAGCCCAGCTCTGGGGCTAGTTTCATCCAAAAAGAACACTGCTTACACACTCCAGAATCATGCTGTGATGCCAGCAAAAGTGCCATAATTAAGACTAATCCAGAATACCACTTCAAACATGCATTCCTGATCTAAGCTGTGTGAAGGTAGACAAACTGTGCTTCAGGTTTTTCATTTAGTAAGAACATGGAAAACTCCATCTCTACAGAATGCGGGCACTATATTGAAAAAAAAAGRAAAAATATAAATAAATATATAAATATAAAATAATTCAAAATAAAAATATATAAAACAATATAAAATAAAATATAAATATATAAATAATATAAATAATGGAAAAGCTTAAATAAAGGAATGTGAACTGTTCTACTGCCCCTTAAAAATAAGTTAGAAAGTGCATGTTATTTCACAGACATTTTCAGTACCACCCCCAAATTCTCCCTAAACTGACACTGAAAACATTTGGCTCTCATGTAGGCAGCACCAAAGACATCCAACACTTACTGTAGTAATAGCCTGTTATGCATCACAAGATATTGAGCCCAAGGCAAGAATTACTGGCTAAAATTCCATGACCAGTGCTATGCAAGAGGTCAGAGCACATAATCATAATGTTCCCTTCCAGCCTTAAAATCTATTAATCTAAGGATTTTGTTCTACTGGGCATTGAGCACAATTTGCTACAACAAACACTGAATTCAATTCACCCTAGTCACATAGAAAAGCAGTTGTTTTTAAGATTACACTTAGAAGAATTTTGTGCAGAGTATCAGATGTGTTCACATATAAAAGGGAGGACCAGGACTCTCCTGATTTACGTTTGGATCAACCTGCTTTCCTAAAGTTGCTGACCGATTCTAGTAACTTAAAAGGCTTGATATTTTAGAGAGAGGAGACACATGTGAAAGTAAATAAAAACAGATGGAGCTTTTTAGGTTGCTTTTTTATTATTATTCAGAATGGCTGAAAGACACAATAAAACTTGACACTTCCTTCATCTCATCCTATTTTTATTAATATTTCTATATGTATTTGACTTAGTACTGAAAAACAGTCAATTTAAAAACTATCACCATACAATATCAATAAAACATATGCTAAATGGATTAAGAACTGGCCAACTGTCAGATCTCAAAATGCAGTACTTAATGTTGTATCATCCTGGAACATAGGAGGGGACTGTTTCTAATGGGGCTTGATAATTGTCTCAGCCTTATTCAATATTTTAATCAATGATCTGGAAGTAAATAAGAAATCACTACTACTAAAATCTGCAGATGGCACAGAGATTGGCAGGCTGGTAAATATTGATGAGGAGAGGGAAATCATCTGGCTGTCTCAATGAAAGTGGTCCATGTAACAACACGTTTTGCAGCAAATATCAAGGTCACACCTCGAAGAGAAGGGAGTGAAACTTTTAAATCTCCAGAAAGAAGACAATGAGGGCTTTTGAAAACCAGGGACTCATCATGATTTTTTTTTTTCACATATACTTTTGTCTTACACATATATATCATATCTTCCACGTTCTAACTGTGGAATAAGGAGAGAGGTTTGGAGGATGTTGATTCCTTTTCTATATGGCACTGTGAGATTAATAGGAGAATTGTGTCATGATGGCTCTGAAAAATTAAAGTGCTGATATGAAACAGTAGAAAAAAGAAGTCTCAAAAATTATCATAAGAATTGAAAAATGCATGTAATGAAGATTTAAAAGAACTCAATCAACTTGATTTGCTGAAATGAAAACCAATTGTTGACTTGATTAGAACTTAGGTAGGTCAGRGTAGGATATCTACTCCCATTTAATCTAATGCAATGGGACTGAACAAGTAAAAAAAGAAAAGGCAGACACATTCAAACTGGCAAGCACATTCAAATTTAGAAGAAAACACAACCTTTCAATAGTAGAGGTCATAAACTATTGAAACAAATTACCTAAGTAATTAATAGTTTCCTCATGTTTGATGTCTTCCAAAGTAATATGGATGCCTTTTGGAAAGGTATCTAATCAAGTCCATTGAATCTAAAACCGAGTAACTCGGTGACATTTAATAAGTCATGATATGCAACTTTCCACAAGTAAGAGCAAATGCAAGTGTCCCTTCTGGCCTTATCATCTCTTCATGTATTATTTCAGATTACAATGGACTTCCCGCAGGATTATTGGCAAGTCTCTTACTCTCCTTTTCATGGCAGAAGGACATGCCGCAGACTAACTTTAAAAATAATAATAAAAACAATAAAAGGAATCTAAGTTCTAGGATTCCTTTTGTTTCCACTCCCTAGCCCCCATCCTTCACAGCCAAAATGGGACACATCTAGGTGTGTGTTACCACAAGATAACTCTCATCTTGGGTCACTGAAGGCACTCCTCTTTGCCTTGTGTTTCACACTTCCCCCAAGGTATGTGTTATCTCAGCATAACACACACCTTGTCATGTCTTATTTCTCAGCTGCAAAAGAGACCTAGAAAATAAATAAATAAGTCACCGAACAGTATGGGAGGAAATGAAGGGTATTTTTCCCCCCAGCGTTTCTTTGTGTCTGTGCATGCATGTGTGCGTGTGCACATGTTTGTACGTGGTGTATGCCTTTTGGACTACTTCAGGGAAGAGGAAGGGAGAAAGAAAGGTTTGCAAGACAGAAAGAATTGAAAGAAGCACAAAAATAATAATAAATAAAAGACGTCTAAACAGCAGCACAACTTCGTTACATAGCAACAACATAGGTCTGGCATAAYAGGTTCTGATGAAAGGGTCCCAAGAAAACTGTAAATGCATTTGCACATGTACACAAACTAACAGAAATGAAAAATCACAAACAATACATTAAAAAAAGAAAAAGAAGAAACAAACAAAAAAGAACAGACTCAGGAAAACTGGTATTTTTAAAAAAAAAAAAAAAAAAGGAGTGAATACAGAGAAACCTGAAAGATCTGGGAAAAGCATGATTAAGAAATGCAAGGAAGGAACACTGGTGTCACAAATTCAAGCATTACTTACTTTCCTGCTCCTTTCATATGCTGTATTTTGATTACATCAGTAAGATAGGTACAAATGCATTTGAATGACAAATTAATTTACATGAATTAAAAAAAAATGATGGCCAGATGTGTACCTGCATTTCATTTCTGCAAATACCATGTTCTTAAAAAACTAGATGGATATTCCTTCAAAAGCCCTGATCCCCAAAGAAGAGTTGGCAGAAACATTCACTATCCAGACAGAAATTGTCTATCAGGATCTTTATCTGCTTTTGAAAACATCTTTTTTTTCTTTTTTCCCGCAGCTTTGACTTGGTCTCTGACATACACTAGTCAAATAACTCAAGCTCTCCATACCCAAGAACTCATTAGCACTTGCCTCCAGGATATGATGAAGAGAGCTTTGCGCTTCTTCTGCCTGCATCTGCTCAGGAGCTAGGAATGATCTGGCTGCATGAACACAGGACTTGTGGGCTAGGGTGCTAAGTCACACTGATATAGATAGCTTGCTCCTGCATCCAATTTTATATCTCCACAAGTTCCCATAATGTGCAATATGAAGACATGAATTTGTGGGCAGAATGTCTTTTTGTGATGAATCAAGAATTGCAGTAGCTACTGAACTCTTTGGAGCTGCAGAAGACCAAGACTTCATGGAGGTGTAGAAGCTGCCMGTCTTTGTGTGCTCTCAAGGCAAAGTCCAGTTAAGTTTGAATTTTTACTGAGTTAAACCTTAGGAGTGCACAGCCACACTCTGACACATTTTTCATAGGAGCCAGACTCAAAAAAAAATGTCTTAGCTGACCCTAGAGTACCTGTTTCGACACAGAGAACTTTCTTTTGTCCAGTCTGTAAAATACCTGGAGTAATAGGATCCCAGCTTGAATATTCTTTGAGCTTCAGTGATATCTTACATTTCCTTAAAGTTGGTCCACTCAGAAACTAGGTGTTCTCTTTTGTAAGCATACACAAGGGAGTATGAAAAAGGAAGAAGTTTGTATTCTCTTGTTTTGGATAAAAATTCCTTTAAGAATGCGGCGATGCTGAAACCTTTTWTTTCCCTTGCTACAACTGAGAGCAAAAGAAGGTCCTGAGAGGCTTTACATTCCTGCCTGCCTTACATCCTATTGCCACTGAACCTCAGCCCCTCAGCCTTGCTCAGGTCCATCCATACTTGCCTCACAACTCCACAGCCAGCTCCAGCCCCACCACAGCTCTGACTCTGATCAAGCAGGGACTCCTCCAGCCCCCATCCTGGCCCTAACCTACAGTGGTGCCCAATGCTCCATGTTGGGACTGCCCYATCTGTCTCCATTGCTTTGCTCCCTTGTAATAGAGGGATAGACCCTACTAGTGAGGTCCATTCCTACCCCATAGACAGCCCCCAACACTGGCCCTGGGAGCCCCTGGCCCACACAGCACCTGGACGGGAGGTTTGTTTCCTTTGAAGCATTTGTGGATCCACTGATGCCTCTGAGTTGTGTGCTGAACAAAGTGGCTTCTTGAGATCTCCCACCACCTTTGTTTCATAGAATCAAACATAGGTGTCCTGGTGAGAACTACTTTTGACTATATGACTTTCAGGAGTAAGCATCCTCTTGAGCTTTGGATCAAAATCAAGCAGTCTTGCATTCAGTACAGGTTTTTCTGGGTTGATAGAAACATTAGTCTACGACATGTTAACCAAATCTGAGCGAGGGGTTTGGGTTGGGACTCCAGAATTTTGTGTGGACCAGTCATCCCAGCCACTTCCAAAAGGCCAGTGCGAGGCAGAAGATATGAACAACCATTTATCTGCTATCTATTAAATTTCCAGACTTTATGTTTACATCTCTCCAACAAGATAAATGGTTTTTTTCAATGTCAACATCGGTTTATAGAATTTAAATAATATGTGAATATGAAGCTGAAATCGGGTATGGTTTCTATATATGGTTAACAGCAACTTCATGTGTCTTCAGACACACCACTACATTCTTAAAGAGCAGCTGTGTTCCTGTCAAAACTATGGCTAACATGAAATTTCCTGAACGTGAAGGGGAAAAAGCACAACTATGTTTGCCAACTACATCCAACAGGGGAAAAAGAAAAAAAGAAAAAGAAAAAAAAAAGATATCAAACAGGTTCATTGGATACAATATTTGGAGGCAGGAAGAGCTAATGGGTAATGAGATTTGATGCAAAACATACTAGAGATAATAAGGTGTCTTTCTACCCGTCTCTGTTGGCTTTTGATTGTGAGCAAGCATATCCCCTGCGTATTAACTGTTCTCCTGAAACTACCACATATCTGCACAGTTCAGCTCACAGATGAGTTCATTTTCTGCGTTCTGGCAGCAGGTACAGCACTTCTGGGCATGAATCACCTGGTTCCTGCAGACAAAGAGTTCAGATGTTAAGGCTGTAGAGGAAAATGTCATCGGTTTCAGGCTCCTCACAAGCTGCCATAAATGCAAAGACTGGAGCTTAGAGAAAAAATGGTTTGCAGTCTGGGAGATTTCCTAGCATTGGTGGAAAAGCGCTCGCTTCGGGCCATTGTAGACCAATAAACAGTTCATTTTTTTCATTGTTCTAATTAATTTAATTAAGTTAACTTCCAAGGTGTGTTAAGAAGCAATGCCTTGGGTGATTAACTGTTCCCATATCAAGGTGTTTTCACAAACACATTTACCTTGATTAGTGTACACATTATTATGTAATTAAATACCTCACACAGAGGAATTTATTAGTGCCTCCTTGTCTCCTAACAAATAAAGCAGCCCTTGAAATTCTCTCTGAAAAGAGCTCTCCTAAGCTAGGTGAGAAGGACAAGCAGAAATGTGCAGAGAGAAAGATAATCATGGATTCATCAGGCAAGCAGGTCCCTCATTGTCTCAGCAAGACTCTGCATCTCTGTTAYTGCAAGGACTGCGAATGTCTGTCTGGGTCTCCTGACAGCTCGCTGGCTAATTAAACTACTTTCTTTTTTTTTTTTTCCAACTCTAATGTGATGTCTCTGGCCAGCAGAATCTCTCTGATCATTTGCCTGTCACTATTGTCTCCATTCCATGGGACAGATTCTCTTCTCAAAGCTTTATTCAGCTAAACRCACATACTTAATTAAAAACACATATCTAAGATCATTTCAGCTTAGAAAAAGTACCTGAGTAATTCTTTTAGGAGAAGTCAGGGAGACTTAGTGTTTGAGATTATCTGCTATGGTCCTTGGCAAAAGGAATGAAATGGGCARCCCTTTGCAGCACCATTGATGGTTTGCTCCTACTTTTTTTCTAGCCTTCCACAACACTAACCCCAGTTCTGGCCTTAAGCATGTGCTTAAATGTTTTGTTGAATAGAGGCCAAAGTTACTCCCATTGGCTTCTGTGCAGATTAGTGCATGAAGCTAAGATAAAGTCTTTGGTCCTATCTGCAGACGGTACCCGCTATTTTATTAGGCGTGACCACAATATTTCAGCAGTCTTTGCTGGATTTGTCAGGAGATCATAAATTGCACTCACCATCTGATGAAGCAATGAGATTTGCTTTATGCCTCATTGGTCAGTCTGCCAAGCATTAAAGCTTAGAATGAACAAAGCTTGGATGGTTCAGAAGTTCGGTTTACAGATTCATCCAAACTTTACTTAAATGCATTTTGAAATTCTTGTGTATGGAAAGATAAGCCTGATTGTAATTGTGGGCTTACTAATTACTTATTTCAGATCAGAAAAGCAATTGGAACCAAAAAAAAAATCTTCTAGGCAAGGGAAATATGATTATTGAGTTCCTTATGGATCAGGAATTTAGTATAAGAGTAACAAGGTGCAAATTTGCCATGTGAGATATGAGAGGGGAATATCAGGTGCATATGAACCACAGAATTTTCTCACACTATAAATGTCCCTTTTAAGGTAAATTTTGAAGGCTAAGTTGATGATAGTGGATGTTAGGTCTAATGCCATTTCAGCACATCTTAAACTAAGSAACAACAGCAACAGAATTTCGTTTMKTTCTAKTGCCTAATTGCTCGATRTGGTTATTAATTTGATTTATTCTACATTGCACAGTCAAACCTTTTTTTTTTTTTTAAGTTACAAAATTGAGGCCTACATAATTTAAAACTTTTTWAAAAAAATTGAGAAATTCTGAAATGAGGACTGCGATCTGAAATGAGGACTGTGTTATGGTGAACTTTTTAGTAATTTGAGGAAAAAAAAAGTTTGGAGAACTGTGTACAGAAAGCATGCATTCATTTGTACCTCCTGTAACATTTGAAGTAGTCCGAATCTCACATCCTTCCCAGTCTTTTTTAAACAGACATCTTTTAAATACTTGACTTTGTCAATCTTGGCTACACAGTAACTCAGGTGTAGGCCTCATGGTGTTATGATCTAACTCAGAGAGCGCCCAAAGGGAAGAGTCCAGCCTTCCCCTCCTTCCACACTGCCTCTTTTTCTGACCTCTGCTTCATGTCAGATTGAGCACGCTGGAAAGTGCAAGGTGAGCCTTATCAGCTTGCTCCTCTCTCTGAAAACCAAGCGTTTAGGGGTTTTGCTGTATTTATTTTCAGTCAGAGCAGTGAGCTGCATCAACTCGCGCCACGGTTTCAAGATCACTAGAGATCACTGTCAGGAGCAGGGAGATGACTAAGATWACCCCTTTAGCCTGTAGCACAATGTTAGCTCAATTTAGGACAGGTGGAAAAACACATCTGAGATGGAGTACGTAACCTCCTGGAGCACTATGGTGGTGATTAAGGCAGGTTTTCATGGTGGACGAGATGCGAGTTCTTACTCCTGGCAGTATCACAGCAACACTGAACAAGGTCTTCTATTTTATGAGCAAGTGCCCTCCATAGCAAACTATGGACACTAGCTCTGCTTCTGAAAAGAAAGGTCGAACATAAATATCTAATTATAAGGTCCAAATACTACTTTTTAAGACATCCCTAGTTATGATAAGAAGGTGTTCAGAAGTTAGCATTGGCGATGCACCCTTCTCTTTCACATACTATTAGCTAGTCAGGTATTCTGCTGCTCAAGTGCTGGCTATTCTGACTCTCTGCCTAGGATTCAGAAGTTTAACAGAGAGGAAAAAAATAACCTAATTCTCCTATGTCTAGCAAGTACGACAAGTGTCCAGTGACACTTCTGACTCACCATTCAAGGTTTCTGGAACTAGAGCTTGAACAGGAACTCACTTACCTTGGCATTCTTCATAACTTTTGGCCCRGGAAGTCATTACAGAGTCTGAAAGTTGGAGTATGAGTTGTAAGCAGGCAGGGCCTCGCCTTCATTCTGTGATTAGCACAGTCCCCAGCTCCAACGGTGACTTAGTCCAGAATGATGCTTTGKAGTTGCTGTTGGAATACAAATAACAAGGCTTGCTGATTAATCTGCCCGCTGACAGATACAAAATGACTGACAGAGTTAAAAGCACTCAAAAACTTTTAACAGTCCTCTGTGTGTCTACCATTCCYCCCCTTTTTTATTATTATTTTTATAAATCCCATGCACAAAAGGCACAATAGTAACCAACAGGATCTTGCCTTCCATTTAACTCTTAGCATATAATATACTATTGGGAAAACAAGCATTAGGATACTCTAATATACAAGTATTACAATTCCTTTTAGAAAGGATGAATTAGGTGACATTTTCTGGGAATCTGGAAAATACTCCTGAATGCCAAGTGAATCAATGTTGAAATAAGAACAAATACACTCCCCACAAATGGGACAAGAGCTATCAGGCCTGTGGCAGTGAGAGAGAATTATGTTTGCCTGGGGCCAGCTCCTCAGGGAGTGGAGATTGATTCTTTATGATTGATGACTCGGCACTTGAATGCCAAGTCATCAATTCCCTGTGTTCATGGCATTGACTGCATCAAGATAACTTTTCCCTCGTTCCTAAGCATGGGTAGGGTCCTCRCCTGGAGTGTGGCCTCAGAGGACCCAGGTACAGAATCCGAGTCAGTTGCTTTAAATAAGAGGCAGACACAAACTCTAACGTGAGGAATAGGTAKCACTGAAAAATAAATTAGGAAGGAACATGGATGGCTTGGCTTCCCCTTGCTTTACYAGGTTCAGATCATTCATCCTGAAATGCAAAGTCTTACTTTATAGAGTTATATACTCTTACACAAATAAAAAGTTGTAGGGTTTTTTGGTGACTATGTAGTGTCAAGCTTTTGTTTGGGAGAACTAGGTGACAATTCAGCTGTCATGTCACTGTACATKGTGCAGGTCTGAGTGGAAGGAAAAGTGAAACTCAGAAATATTCACCTTTACCTGTATGCCTGATCGGGTATCTTAAAATGGTTTTGACACTTACTGACAGGTTTTGAAAAACATGTACAAAATAACTAAGCACCGCATGAAAATCACACATTGCCTTCTGAAAAAAGTCTTCAAGCGTGCTCTTATCCTAAACTCCAAGCAAATAAGCTAACTTGTTAYCAGTAAAATTGAAGGCAGCCTTGATCAACCACCCTTTAGAGTGTTCTAGGGTTTTAAAAAATGTGTTTAGCTGCTTTAAACTTGCCACTTGTCCACATCAGAGAARGATCCTCAGCTGACATAAACCCTACTAAAGCTAAGGGACATGCTGGTGGTGTGAAAACCAGGAGGAGGAAGAACATGATGCCTCTGATGGGGACCCCTGCTAACAGACAAGTTCAGTCAGCACAGGCTAGAGGAACTGTGTGGCTGCTCCTTACTGGAGGGGAAAYGTTCAATCCTGGATAAGCCACCCCTGGATCAGGGGAAAGTACAGCACTGGTATAAACTCACCTTTCAGCCTCTATTGTCCTTCGGCTCCACTGAACGTAAATGGGAATCTAGCTCCCAGCAAGCAGAACTAGCAGGAAAAAAAAAAAAAACAGTGACACCTTCGTGTTTCCAATTTAGGCCATAGGAGGAGGAGCAGTCATGCAAATCCTGAAGAAGCCTAGTATGTTTGTACTGCGGGCCAGGAAATACCTTTTTTTTTTTTTTCCTCTCTCYCCCAAAAGCACAGAGTTTGCTGAACTATTGAACTTTGAAAATGCTCAGTTGAAGTTCAGTTTTAGGTTGACATCCTATTCATAACATTCCTCCACCATCCTTGGTTGTTTTTTGTTTTTTTTTTTTAACTTCTAAGCAGAACTAATACTAAATGCCTCTAAAGAAAGGGTTTAAAAAATGAGCAAAAAATAATTAAAAACTTACAAATCCTCACACAGCAGAATTTGAAAACTGAAATGCAAATTCTGCCTTCTTCTTACCTGTCAGAATTAGAAGCTCCCAGAATCCGCATTGATSCCGATCAGTCACATGAATAGATGGAAGTAACAATAAGAAAGGAGCATGGTGCAGATTCCAKCTGTAGCCACATATAAAAATACATTGCTCTTTTCCATGTTTACTAACACTCCATGATCACTAGTGCTTAATGTTTATCTAGTGATTCCTCTTCCTTGATTAGCATTTAATAATGCTGATGTCAGAACCGGTTACCAAGAAGCATTTGTAATGCCAGCTTATTAATGTTACAGGACACACAATCCTACGATCATCCTTTTAGTCACATCATGTGGCATTTGTCCTGTTCAAAAGCAATGAATTACTGCACACCTCATACTGGAATCCTTTTTCTGACTCATGGTTATGGGGTCTCATGCTTATATGCATAGGGGTCTTTCTATAGTTATAGATCTGGGCTATTACCACCCCTTCCTCAAGCCTGAGTTGCTTGATTTCTTCTCCAGACTTATAAATATATGATATATTGCACATTTATGATGTCTTCAAACTTGTTTTGAACTGGAAAATGCTTAAGGATGGCAAGCTGAGAGATGCATAATATGTTTTCCTCCACAGTGGCATAAAAGGGGTGATACCTCTTGAAGACTGTGAAGCCACTGCTATTGAYTTAACATGAACTTATGATGTAACAGAAGGAAAAAATATAACATTATGTTAAGAAGAGATGACCTGAGCTAGCTCTGTTCATAAGGAGCTATGTGTGGATAGATATATTGAGATACTTGGATAAGTACACAAAAATACACATAGGTGTTTTGGTCCAGAACATAGTGCATTATTTTGTAGGTCTAAAATTATTAAGAGATTTTTAGAAGGTTGCACACTTGCAAAAWGTCTTGGCAAACAATTCTGCAAACTGTATATTGCCAAAAGAAACACAGAGGGGAAACATCACTTGGAGCTTGCCTCACTTCTTAAACACTTTCCCAAAACAGCTGCAGTTGGCCTGAGGTAGATTTAGTGAATTAGGCTAACAGGACCTGTGACCCTTGATGGCTGTTCCTACCATGTGGGAAATCTCCTAAGGGAAAGGAAGTCCTGAAAGGAGGCAGTGCTGGAACTAGTGGCCTTCTTGCATGCACAGATGTTCCCATGCTCCAGCATTTCCTAACAAGTCAGTAAGAGTCTTTGTCAATTTGTTGACAATTTTAATTACAACAAGGTCTGATTATAACTACTTTGCAGACTCTGTTCAGCACTTCTCTTCATTAACATCTTATCAGCAGTATAATTGCAGGCTGGAGTTAACTCGCACTACTTTTACCTTCTTCAAAGCTTCATTCAAAATGTAGAGACAACTTTCAGTTCAACCCTGTGAGGCTCAGGCCAACACATTCCTTCAAATATTTCTTCAGTCAGTTGTCAAAGCAACAAAACCAGAGCAAGCACCCTTGGGCTGCTGGGATTTGAACGACGGAGATCACCTAAGAATCGTATTCGTGAAAAAAATGGACTTATTTCAAGAATGCAAATTTTTGCAACCTTTTAGCAACCATGTTTGCAATGGGAAATGGAACTGAAGTCTCTGTTTCCTAGGAGATGACACAATGCAAAATTTTACTGTACCAATTGGAGTAGAAATCAAATAGTATAAAAAGTTTATAGATCGTTTTTCTGAAATTCAATAATAATTATTTTAAAATTCTGTGGGTTATTCAGCTCCCTCTTTTTTTTTTTTCATTACAAGTAAATTGTTTCACTCTTATAAGGCTATGTTACCCTAGAGTCCCTGGGGAACACATTCCTTTGTTCCTCAAAACCACATGACAGCATACCAATGCCGAGCTTGTACTGAGCATGTAGGATAGGAGTCACTCTCATTAGCACGGTCTTCCTCTGAGTACAGTAATAGCATTAGCATATCTGTAGCCCTATGCCCCAGGCTGGAGTCATGCCCCAYTCTCAAGGACATAGCAGAAGACAATCCATTCAATTCCCACCAGAGGGAAGACCTCAAGGAAAGAAGAAATGAGGTGCATCTCCCTTCACAACCTTTCTGAGCACAGATAGGAAGCCGTCCCCMTGGGTGCCTGGACACTGTCACAATACAGTTCATACCTACTTGAGTAGCAGAAGGATGGCAAAGTGGGGGAGTCTGTGGGCATCTTTGGGAAAAGCAGTTTCAGTTTCCTTGCTATTATGATGCTGGCAAATTAAKAAGGAATTGAAAGGTTATTGCCTTGGATTCATCTATGCAAATGCAAAGATCTCCAGATAGAGCAGAGGGAATCATGCCACACTCTCTTTTCTCCTTCACTGTTTCAACTATCTTCCCATGCCCTAGATCTGCTGTTCCTCCACTGAGAAGTCAGAATCTAATTCCAGATATTTATTTACCCTGATAATACAATATTCTATATAAAGTATAGTAATTAAGTATGTGCCTAACTAACTACACTTTAGGTCACTTCTTGACAATTTAATTACAAAAGACAGTTAATCAGGATTCAGGATCTTCTAACCTTTTCTAAAAAAACCCATAAATTATTTTTCCTCTGTGTTTAAATTAATTAGTACTAGTAAAAAAAGGTAGCAGTTTGACACCATGGAGCCTGGTATTCTACCTCTATTCACTGAACATRGAATCATCATAGAATCATAGAATGCTTAAGGTTGGAAGGGACCTCTAGAGGTCATCTAGTCCAACCMCCCTGCACACGCAGGGTCYCCTAGAGCATGTGGCACAGGGTGGTGTCCRGGCGGGTTTGGAAGATCTCCAGAGAAGGAGACTCCACCACCTCTCTGGGCAGCCTGTTCCAGAGCTTTGTAAACAGACACTGCATAAACAGGATGAACCTCATGAGATAGTTGTTAGTCACATTCTTTTTGAAAGTGCATTTGGAAAGATCTAGTTTACGTGCACAGAGATCGTTAAATGTTGTGATTATCCAGYTTGAATTCGCCTATCAAAATGCATCGCTCTCTGCTAGCAAATCATGGGATACATTAAATAGTGTGAGAACTTGCAAGTACTTTCCTAGTTATSTTTGACTCCATTTTTAGGATTCTTCCTGTTTCATGCGCATAAGCTTAAGTTGGCAACCAGAGTGGCTACAAATTATTTCAGTGGTTTTTTTAGGTAAACCCAGACGTTCTCTGAAAGATATGCCTCCAGAAGGTGGGCATTTAAAGAAAAAAAAAAATATATCATGAGAAATGGACTGAAATGAAGAGAGATAGCAATCAAACCCATGAGAGCTAGCAATCAATTTSCAGAGTGCAGTCAAGGGAACTTCATTCAGTAATTCATGTACAACACCCAATAACCTGTGGTAAACATGTCTTCTAAGACAAATGCCTTATTTTGCCTGTACAGTGACTTTGCACAGAGATAAATCCACTGGAATCCATAGTCTTGATTCACACCAGTGCAGGCCAGAGAGGGATCAGACCTTTCAGATCACGGCTGTATATCACAGCTTCTGGGACTGTCCCTGAGGAAGCCAGTCAGGAAAGGTTCTTTCCTCAGCTTGTGCTCGGAACGTCTTCATCCCTGGCAGGACAGGTACTTGCACTTGCTTTCCATGGCTCTGTCTTCTGTTCTTTATGGAGATTATTTTTTAACA
Organism: Eudromia elegans; assembly: GCA_003342815.1. Taxonomy (NCBI): domain Eukaryota; kingdom Metazoa; phylum Chordata; class Aves; order Tinamiformes; family Tinamidae; genus Eudromia; species Eudromia elegans. The sequence continues at coordinate 922,578 of PTEX01000136.1, forward strand.
ACTGTCTTAGATTCAGGACAGCTTTCACGTGTTAATTCACAAATGCTTAGATCAAGCCATTTTTCTCAGCATAAGAAGGACATAAATATATTGGTGAAAATCCATTAAGGTGTTTTTTTTTTTTCCTTTCTCCCCCAATAGCTTCTCTAAGCATTTTCCTCCACTTCAAAGTACTGTATGTGTGAAGGTGAGAACTTTTAAGTTCTCCCTCCAGAGTCTTTTGTCCTTTATACTCAAACAATAAAAAATTGGGAAGAAAAAATAAAGAAAAGGATAGATGAATCAGAAAAAAACAAAATAAAAAAAATCCATAGTGCACTTAGAAAACATTCTCTAAATAGCCTCTAAATTAYATAAAGAGCTTCTCTTTCAGTTAAGCTGCTTTGACACAAAAGCACCACTAAGTCACTGATCCCTTTTAAACACCCCASATTTCTGAAGTAGATAAATTAGTCTAGGCAATCTTGTCACACTTGTCARTTGTTTGGGTAACAAATAGTTGAACAACAGTCACACATCTTTTTTGTACACTAATAACATGACTAGTTTGTAATTACGTGCAGTTAAGTAAAAATAATATTATGAATAAGATTGGTAAATATTCTATAAAATTATGGAATCTTTGAATAAAATCGCTAAAGAAGAAAAATATGAAAAAGATACAAAAAAACAGTTGCCAAATCCCCAGTTATGATTGTGTACTGTGCATCTGAAACTACATCAAAAAGCAAAAGGCACAGATCCTGAAAAAAAAAGATATAAAAGCCATAACAAATATCAAAGGACACCTTTGCTGGTGGAAGATTTTTCATTATATCTTGACATTACAGAAGGTAGGAGAGTGATCAGTAAAAATGAGTACAAGTATGAAACAAATAGAAAAGTCAATGAACACATAGAATGCATCAGGTATATTCAATAGATCATCAGCCAAGGAAAACAGAACGTATTCCAGAGTATTTTTGACTGTCTGTCTGTCTGCATGTGTGTATATCTATTTGTCCATTTATCATTATACCARAGCAGGAAGGGCAAGAAACCCAATAGATTTAAAAGGAAGCCTGTTGATTATATGTGGAGGAGGGACGGCATCTGTACGCCTGCAGTGGCACACAAACTCAGTGACTCGGTTGATCCTTTTGTCTCCCTTTATCTTCTTTTTCTGTAGTCTGTATATATAAGACCCTAAGAAAATAGCTAGTGGAAGTAAATTCATTTTGYTCAAGAGATCCAAATGCAATAGTCCACATCAGGGTTGATATGGACTCTCCAGACATGATCCAGTAATGAGTTTCTGAGACTGTAGGTTATTAGATAGTCAAACACACTATTGACTATAGAATTAACTAAAATCCCAGTGAATTCCCCAAACACTCAAAAATGCTGTTTTAATACAGAAGGAAAAATGCAATTTTGAAAATTTTGAGAAAGTTGGTGGGAAACTAGGTCCATGTTGTAATGAAAGATCCTCAGATTCCTACAAGAAAGGTTGATGTTTGACAGATTAACTCTTTCAATTGGGAATATGTTTCATTAGAAATTTTCCAGCTTACTCAATTCTTTTTTAATTGTACCACAATGGAGGGTGGATCTCRACCAAGAAGCAATCTCTTAAGATAACTACCTCTTCTAAAAGCCATTCAAAAAGCCAAAGAAAATGAATGTATAAAAAAAAACTACTAAAAGGAGAAAAACACTCATTTAATCTGCAATTTTGCTCTAGACAAAATTATTGGGTTTTGCAATAGTAAAGAGATAGTAGGGAAAATTCAAAGGCAAAAAAAACTTGAAAGATTATTGAAAGTTCCTCAAATGTTTGCTACAGTGTTTTGTGTTAGGCCTTGCCTTTTTCTACGAAGCTGGTAAACAGACAAAATAAAGTGGTCACTCCCCTTTTTCCTAGGTATAGCTCAGCATATAGATTTCCCTTTCTGAGAAGAAAATGGTCTCATGCTGGCASAAAGCACATGTAAGTATAACTTGCACTCTCATAACTATAGGGGTTTAGATCATTGATGGGATCAAGCATATGCCACATTGAAGAACAATGTCTTTACCTGGTTTTTACATCCTTTCATGGACATTCCTCAGTGCAGGACTGATTTCAATGCTTCCCAATTGGAATTAGAACAGGAGGATAAAAAGGTGAGCTCAGGTTTTGTCAATCAGTCCTAGTTAAGACTCTTATGGAGCTACTCTCATGTGACAGGCCTTGAGGCTCTTTTTGTCTTGTTTTCCTGTGGTTTAGCACCTGAACATGATTCAGTCTTTTCTCCTGATGGGAAGTGCCTTCTCCTTCTTCTGCCACAATGCTGGGATGCACGWGACTGAGAGAGGAGTGTAGAGTTGTGTGACTATGCTCTTTTTGCCATYCAGCATCCCAAACGGATGCTTAATTTTCTTGTGAACAGGTGTGCTAGTTATCATTGTTTCCAAACCCCAGGAATGAGTGAGGTGTCATCTGGGCTGACACAGAGGTATCGTTACAGTTGGAGCTWAAAAAGGAGACACTTGACATAGCAAGGGCTGCATAGTGCATGTCACACAATGAAATACTCAAATAAATATCATAGTATGATTCTAGCACATGATAAGCTATCAGGTTAAACAAACTGATTTGTCCCATTTGACAAAAAATATTATTTTACTTCTCCTTTCCAGAGCTTTTCAATTCTGTTTAAATAAGAGCTTATTAGTAACTTAATGAAATTGCCTTCCCCTGCACTCCTCAAAMCCAGACACCAGTTTCTACACAGAGGATAGTTTTAGGCAGTCTAAAATTACCATTGATTTGAGAGTCTGAAAAGCCTCCAAACAAAAAACATCATCTGTTTATGCTCATTTTTTAAGAAACATATTGATATACATATCAAGCKCTCATGTTTCTATTTCATTTTCCTGTGAAAAAGCACTGATAAATTAACCATCTTTTCAAATTTCTAGGTTTCTCCAGCTTCAATCTAGTGGTTTGTACTACTTTGTCCCAAGATACCAAGAGCTACTTAGCAGACTCTGTAGTGACGTCTGTAACCAGAAACTTTATTGATTATGTCTGGACTRTGTGAGAATTCACAAAACATTAATTAAACTCCTCTAGACTTGCCCCAACAGAAACTAGAGTCAGGGAAAAGTCTTGACTAGACTGGAGACTGGACTTCAGAGTTTCTTCTGTTTCATTTTGGCCAGAGATTTAGAAGACATATTTCTGTATTATTTTGAACACACTTGGTACCAATGACTAACCTTACAGTTCCCCAACAATGTGTTGTTAGAAAATGTTGCGTTCATCTATGTCTAAGTGTTGAAATTAAACCTCTATAACTGAAATTGTCTAATCAGGGTTTCTGTTTCTGGTTGTGGATTAGGACTGTTTGTTTTTCTTCTGKTTTTGTTTGTTTGTTTGTTTGTTTGTTTAACTCAGTTAATATAGTCTGTTATTCTAGGAATGAAAATAGGAAACAAAAATACCATGTTTATCTTTTTCCTCCTAAAAGATAAGTTAATCCTTTTTTGCTTTTTCTTTTTCTTTTTTTTTTTCCCGCTCCTTTGGAAAGGATTAAATGACTCTATATTTTAGAAAAAGACACAAAATTTGGCAGTTTAAAAAAATATCCCAAACACAATGATGCATCCTCTACTGACTCAGGAAAAAAAATGCCTGAATGTGACCAGCTCACATGTGTTTGATAAAACAAATTTACACAGGTTAAATGGGAGTGGAGCTTCTAACTGCTGAATATCTTGATCTTTTTCCCTTCTTCCCCATGTAATAGTCCAAATCTGTGGTGTAAGTCTGAACTAGTGTGAAGCTAGATCTGAGCATGTGCTTCAACTAGGCAAACAGTCTAGTCTACATTCCTAATGGCTTTTCCAGTGGTCTCAAACGTTATAGAGAAGGGAGAAATGACTGATTGAATTCAGAGAGAGGTAGACCCAGAAGTTATGATACCAAACCGGGTGGAGTGGCCAACACTCCAGAGGGCTGTGCTGCCATTCAGAGGGACCTGGGTAGGATGGAGAGTTGGGCAGAGAGGAGCCTCATGAGGTTTAACAAGGACAAGTGCAGGGTCCTGCACCTGGGCAGGAATAACCCCAGGCACTAGTACAGATTAGGCGCCGACCTACTGGAAAGCAGCTTCACGGAGACGGGTTTGGGAGTTCTGGCTGACAATAAGTTGACCATGAGGCAGCAACGTGCCCTCGTGGCCAAGAAGGCCAAGAGGATCCTGGCCTACATCAGGAGGAGCGTTGTCAGCAGGGCTAGGGAGGGGATCCTTCCCCTCTGGTCAGCTCTGGTGGGGCCGTACCTGGAGTATTGGGAGCAGTTCTGGGCTCTCCAGAACGAGAGGGACGTGGAGCTCCTACAGAGGGTCCAGTATCAAGGAACAAAGATGATTAAAGGACTGGAGCATCTACCATATGAGGAAAGACTAAGCAATCTGGGCCTGTTSAGCCTGGAGAAGACTGAGAGGGATCTGATCAATATGTATAAGTACCTGAGGAGAGAATGAAGGGAGRAGGGGGACAAACTCTTCTTGGTGGTGGCCCATGATAGGACAAGGGGTAACGGAAGTTGAAATACAGAAAACTCCATCTCCATGTGAGGAAGAACTWCTTTCCTATGAGGGTGTCAGAGCCYTGAAACAGGCTGCCCAGAGAGGCTGTGGAGGCTCCTTCTCTGGAGATCTTCAAASCCGCTTGGATGCCACTCTGTGCCCCATGCTCTGGATGTCCCTGCTGGAGCAGGGGGTTGGACTGGAGGATTTCTAGAGGTCSCTTCCAACCCTAAAGAGTCTGTGATTCTGTGATTCTGTGAAGTGGATGGGGATGGGGAAGCTGGAATTCATAGGACGTGGCATCCTTTTTTAWGGACTGGGACGAAGAATGGAACAGATCAAGATTGCTAAAACATCCTTAGTATTATTGACAAAATAAAAAAAAAAAATGAGAGGAAACAAATGCAACATGAACCCAGAGGAAACAGATAAGACAGGGCCAGAAAAGAAATGACAAGTTAAAGGGACAATAGAGGATGCATCTTTACTGTCATTTAGGCTTGTTCTTGAGTATGTGCTGGATTGACCTTATGTGACTGAGCCTGCAGCCACAACAGAAGCAACAAGTCAATGGAATTGCAGAGGTCACAAGATATGCCTACGTCATACCTGTCAAATTTAGGAGGAAGATGGCAATTTTGTTTACTTTTTTTTTTTTTTTTTTTTTTTTTTTTTTTTTTTTTTTTTTTTTTTTTTTTTTTTAAGATGTCTGTCTGTTTAAAATATCACAAGATAGCATTTCTATTTCATTAGGGGCCATAAGAAACGTTACCTCATTTTTCTCAAGAGAGTGGGTATAGCCTGATGGTTAGATAGGACTGTGAAATAATAATTTTTTTTWAAAAAAAGCTCTCATTTCTTGTAAAAAATGTATAGTGTGTGTGTAATTAATCGATAAGATGGTGACTAGAAAAAGAGAGGACTCTTGTTTTGGCAACCAAGAATGTTCATGCTGCAGATTAAGATCCTCTAGCTGAACTTCTCAGGTGTGGTCACTGATGTCTCATTCCTCATTTTCTAGTGCCTGACCCAAGACCCTGGAGTCTGAYTGTATAGGTGTGTGCTGAGTCACAGTAGTGAAACACGGTGCACTCAGCRTGTAAAATGTTATATAAAGTATTCTAAAAGGCAAGTCCTGGGTGAAAGATTTATTCAGTTCATGCAACTCTAAGCACAGAATGGTATYCCCCTACCTTCCCTCTTGAGTCAACAGAGTCTTACTCTCTGGAGATGCCTCTCTCCATCTGGTGATTCCTGATGGCATGAGGTTAGATGGGCTGAATAACTTTGCTGGCAAACAGTATGCTGGAAGCTGGATAGCTTGAACCCTCTTGAACCCTCATTTGTGAATGTTTTACACAAAGCACACAACTGACATAACAAGGACCATCAGACTACTCATAGGTTTGATAATTACTCTTTGGAACAGGACTTAAAGACTCTGTACTTGATAAGAGCTGGGGGTCACATGCCTTGGGATTTATGTACAGTGCAGATGGCTCCATCTGAGCTAGTCAAAGTCTCTTTATAGTCGAGGGAGAGAAGTGCTGCTCCTTAGGGGATGATTCATTTCATTCTAAAGCACACATTTAAAATGGGTCAATCTTAAAATGCCTCTATCTTACCCCTTTTTATAGGGGGAGCCTGGAGCAGCTACCTTAGATAYAAATGTCTCTGTATAAGATCTCTGTAAGGAGGTGAGGTGAATCCCATGGTTGATAATCAAGGGTGGGAAAGCACATATGGGGTCATTATGTGCAAAATGAGTCCTATTCAACCTGTGTGTTGAATGAGGCAGGACACCCATGGAGTGAACAACATGTCTTCATGTAATTAAAARTGACTTCCCAATCAACAGCCACAARGAAAGGAAAGGCAAATAGCCCTGGCAACCTTATTTCTGGTGTTTACAATGTCTGAGTACTTGAMTTCATAAACTTAGTAAGTGGTGTCTGGGTGTACATGTTTGCATATGTAAATAGATGCAAATATTTGAAATTTTGGTTCAGATTTTTCTCTGTAGTTGATGTAAACAAGAGTAGCTCAATTTCCTTCCAYATATTTATGACATTTTTCTCTAATTGAATATCTGACCTAGTTTATATTGTGCATCTCCTTTTTAAATAGCCACAGAAATGAAAAGTGAATCAGCAGATATGCTGATGCATGTTCACTTATAATTGTTGACAAGACCCAGAACTAAGTAGTTAGCTCTCGGTAAATTAAATCATTTGTGTGTGTTTGTGTGTGTTTTGCYCAAGATTTCTCTTGCCTGTGTGGCTTAAAAAATAATTCAAGCTGTTATAGTAAAATCAACTTTCACATGTATCAGAGAATGGAAAGAATATACACAGTTCAATTTCTGGATGAAAGACCTTGTAGTGAATGCTATTTTGAGAAGAAAAAAATATTTTTCCTGCCAACGAACTAAGAGTTGGATTCCATTATGAAACAACAGTTTAGTACAGCTGTCTGCTTATTTAATAGAGAGAAAAAAAAAAAGAAAAAAAAGGATGGAAAAAAACAAAAGAGTAAACAGACAAACAAGTTCTTTAAAGCCCCCCAGACTGAAGGAAAATTGTTTAATGCTTTCAGGCAGCYCTAGATTGCAAATAGAGATGGACATTTAAATGCTTCTCTGGAGGGCATTGTATGGTGTGTTTTATCTGCTGTTTCTTGAAGYCATTAATCTCATGGACCTAGGGACAGAGTGTTTGGCTCCTGGCTTTCACTGGGCTTCTGCACACTGAGGATCACAGAGTCCACCAATTTACATTACTTTTTGGTGATTCCRTGTAGTATATTTTGTACTCTTCAACATGACAGGGAGCAGAACAAGGTCTTGTTGGAAATACTGCACATCCCCACTCTGGCTTTTCCAGCWGCGAGTCAGATCCTAAGATGACAAAAACCCATACAGTCGAATCTGACCATGCTGGTTTTAATCACTGAAGAATTTCAGTGTGTTTCATTCCCTCTAGAGAATTTCCTTCTCAAGGAATCAATGCGATCTTGTCCACTAGCCTGCAAAATAGAATGGTTCTTCTCCAGGTTTGGCCTTTAAAGAGAATTCACAGTGCGCCTCTTTCAGAGTGTCTACTGGYGTTATACAAGAAAGAAACTCTCCTTGCTCCTTGGTCCTCTGCCAGTTTCTTTCAAAGTGCCACTTTATTTCTCATGCTCATGCTGACCATTCAGCAAGTCTTTGCATTATGCTCCAAATAACTTCTCCAAAACCTCTATTACAACTTATTTTTCTTTTTAAAGAAAAAAAAAATAGAAAAAGCAATACCAAAAAACAACTGTTTGCTCTCCCAGGGGCTCCATTGAAGTGATATTTCCAAATGCACTTTTCCTTTTTTTTAATTTTATTTTTCTGACAAAAACAGGTCTTTTSGCTTTGATCTGAAGCTTTAGCACTTCTTAGTTTCTCCTGGGAAGATTTCTGCTGTGCTGGGAAAATGCTGAAAATTAATGAGGAATTCAAGGTTCATTTTTTAAAATGTGGTCGTATATTTTAAAATGTCTCTCTTATGCAGTACAAGAAAGAATTGGTAAACAGGAAGTCTAGGAGCTTTCTGAAAGGGTGCTGTGATGGATCTGTGTTTCTTGGTCTGGACTCTTCTTTCTCTGATGAAAGGACTGGATTACTTAGAGAAAGGAATGAGAAAATCCTCAGTTGTGAGCCTGGGGAAGAAAAGTTCCATATCAGCTTTCCAAATCTAAGTTTTAAAAGGATACTCCCGGTATTTCCTTTCTTTTCCACTTTCATTTGTGCGGAAATTGTTGCCAGCTAAGGTATCTCATTAAAAGAACAGAAAAATTAGAAATTTTGGTCACAGTAAGTCCCAGAGGAAATCATCAATATACTTCATTTATCTTGGGATTTCAAGTTAGACATTTTGTATATGAAATCTCAAACTATCAATTTCTCTGAATATGGGCTTCTTATAACATTTAGTTTAGGTTAGTGAGAAAAGGGGAAAGTAATCTTTACTTTGCTTGTTTTGAAAAACATAGGTTAGATCCTAAAAGAGGCTGAGCTCCCATTGAGGTCTCCAGAGCAWAAAAAGGTAACCTACTGGATGATTAGTTTCTTCCAGTTTCCAAGGTTTGCACATTTCTTGTATTTTTGAGAGCCCATTCTGATAACACCAGTTTACTTCTGCTGAAATGAAGGATGACGTAGTGTTTCAGGCACTGTTAAAACATTTAACCTGTGAGTTCTTGAAAGTAAGCTGTTTCTCCCTGCCTTGATGTGTGCAAATAAGGATGATAAGGCTTCTGGGAAGTTGTGAAGATGCGTGCATCTGAATTTCAGGAGTGCCAGTGTTCGGAAATTCAAGTTAATATATAAGCATTAGATATTACTCATTTTATCCAGTTTATTTTCCATATCCTTTGTAGATTTTTAGCTAGATCAGGCCTCATATGCATTTAACAATGGATTTCTCTTTTTCCTTTCAACTAGGATATTTGTCATCAGCTACTGAATTTCCCACCCTTTGGTGTTATGGTCATCAGTGAAAACCTCTCCGTGTGTATTCTTATTCCTTTATCTGGTCTAGAATTTGCCAAAGCAGGAGTTATCTGAAGCACTTTTCAGCAATTCCTCCTCATAGTCTCTATAAGCCGCTCATCCAGTTTCCAGAAGTGTTGGGCAGAGAAGTGGAACCATAAAAATTCACTAGTGGACAATTTGTTGCTGTTGCCGTTGTTATTTTTGCCTAAGATCCCATTAGAGTTAAATTTGCTATGACAGCTGGAGATCTAATCTTTCAGCTGGAAACGGCAAGATTCGAATTTAACTACTGYAAAGAGGGAGACAAAAAGTACAAATCTGAGGGCTGCATCTCAATGGCTGAATGCATCCATAGTAGCCATGTGAAAGAAAATTGTTTCACTTTCCCCGTTAATCAAAAAACAAACAAACAAAACCCAGCAATAATAGGGAATTGAGTGTTCAGAGGATTGCTTTATGAATAATAATAATAAGTAAGGGAAAAAGCTGCCAGGTTCCTATTAAAATCATGTGGAAAAACARTGCTGGGATTTAATTAGGTCAATCATAACTAAAATTCCAGTTTGCAACTGATATGCCAGTGTGACAAGCTCACTGTCAAATGGTCCTGGCTACTCTTAAGTCCACTATACTTAATTAGAAAGCTACAGGATGGCAGCTAAAACATTTTATTCACATATAGAATATTCTTAGTGATGAAACTCCAACAGAGTTATTCAGTTCTTTCCAAGGACAACTAAACCAGAGAAAATAGTGTCTGCATCGCCTGTTCTTTAAGGGATTTTGTTAGCTGTTTTTAAATAAACACCCTTGCTCCATAGTGACATTGAGTGTGATAAAAAGAAAAAAAAACAAAGAAAAAAAAAACACCTCTATCCTTTTCTTTAAGAGTCTAGAAAGATCCCAGCAGTGACTTTCATACAGAGCAAGGGTGGAGGGCTCCATGAATCACCCAAATCCTGGAAGGAAAGAATAAAATCAAATAATAGCACATAGAAACCACCTAAGCTAAAATACCTGTAAAGTGAAAAACATTTTTTCATATGACACTTTCCAAAAATCAGATTAGAAGGGCAATTCATGGACTGAAACTGCCACTGTTTTGCCACTGCCAATTGCCACTGCCGATCCATCAAATTGATTAGGATGAGTGAGATCTTTAAACAAAAGCAGTTTTAGTGAAGTCAAAAGAACTACTCAGATTGAACTTGAAAATAAGTTTCACTTACAGAATAATAATATTCACTTGAAAATAACTATGAGCTATAGTGGTTTCCTAGACTGAGTGGGGCATGTTCTGATAAAGAGGAAAAAAAAGTTGAGAAAGGTGTCAAAAAGGGCATAAATTGCAGTCATAAAAAATAGAGATATTTGAATTCTATCTCAAAAGAAATCAAAAATCTTCCTCTATGATTTTCTACAATCATCTACCCTGCATCTTATGTGTTAAGAGGGATAATAATTTTCACATAATCTTAAAATCTTATCAGGATAAAATCCATTAATGTTGATGAGACCACATAGCTGTTGTGTTTGTGGTTTTCTTTCGGCCTAACAATATTTTCTTTCATTTTATTTTTCCATTTAAAGCAAAACATTCCCAAAACAWTCAGCATTACTTCATTTCTGTTTCTTTTTTATTATTATTGGCATTTTAAGATTCTTTAAACTCTGTCTCTTGTGTGAATGAAAAAAAAAGAAATCCACTTTGCATTTTGTTTGTAAATTATTTTCCTTTACATCATGCCAAATATAATGAATAGTGCATTCTGAGTTTCAAAGGTTCTGCTTTTAAATGTACTAGTCTAGGTTTGTAATCAGAATCTAGTTTGAATATGTGGTGCCTACAGTATATATGAATATGCTAATCAGCTAAACTTAATAGTTCTCATTTGTATTAATGCAAATTAGGTGGCTGTACTTTCCACCAAATATTTTCCTTAGTATTTATTAGAGAAATCAAAATCTCTTTCCGCCCATAATAAGTTCTAATATTTCATCTTAACACTTTAAAGGGCGTGTTTTATTTTAGCTTAATCTAATTTCATTGAACAAAATTGCATCTAAAGGTAATATAAAGTTACAATTTGTTCCATGTCAAATAATAAAAATGGCCTTTAAATTTTACATGAATTTGACCTTTTGGTTTGTTCATTTCAATTAAACTTCCCTCATAATCCAGACGGTATAATGTACCTTGAGTGCCTTTGGCCTTGCAGGGAGGTATCCCGTAGCTGTATTCCTATTGCTTCTTTCCGTGTAGCTTTTGGCCTCCCTTGACTCTTGGTTTCATCCCAGTCACATTTAAGAGATCTGGGAATTTTTTTTCTGCTTACTACTAACAGATCTGCTATGTCTCTGCCACTGCCTGGTGTCAGAAATGAAGTCACATGAGATTGGACCATGTTTGTTGTGGTCAACTTTAAATAAAAATAAAAATGAAAAAGCACTGTACTGAATTAAGAGGAATGTGTGAAATGGTAAATACTCCATAATATCTGGCCTGTTCTTTGCCAGGTTCCCTGTATCAGCAGCTCCTACCCACTGTGAATTAACTTGTAAAATTCCAGAAGAATCCTAAAGTTGAGGTGAAGCCAAAAAAGACAACCATAACATGAACTCTATGAGAGCAACCATCTCTGTTGTTCTGCACACAGCAACATGTCATTCAACGCCCAACTATTACATGTTCCTTAATTGTGTAAATTGTTAACAGCAAGAACCATTTTGATCATAGTAACTTCCACTTCCTCATGAGAGGACCCAGGAAGGTGTTTTACCTTACCAGCTTCATACGTATTTCTTTAGAGGATTTCACCTCAGCCTTCATTTTCTGAAGCAAAGCAGATAGAAGATAAAATACAACTCTGTGGTTCTATATGCAGTGTTTCCATACATTAATGCCGACTCCAATGTAGGGAACTGTGTGAGCTCAGGATAGCTACCCCTCTCCTCAAYAGAGATGGGAATACAACTCTGATGGGGACACTTCCTCCACTGCATTCCACCCCATATGCTCTCCTCAGCCYTCTGTGTGACTTGCCTTATAAGAATAAGAAGCTTGGCAGGGTGAGGACCAGCTACTACTTGATGTTTATTCAGTGCCTAATTGCACAGTGGAGCTCCATACCTGATTGGCCTCTAGGCACTGTTGTAATTAACGTGATTAATAATATGCATTTTGTGGAGAAATAGCTGAGAGTGGTTTCCAAGGCTTGGAGCCTTGAACTTCTTTTGCAGCTTTAAATGTACTTTTAGACTCAATGGCTTAAAAAAAAATCGTTCTGTGATCAAGCGAGCTAATGAAGCCTGGTTTTCTCTGGCTTTTTGTCTTCTGGCTAGACTGTGGTGTCAGGGAAGGTGCAAATCCTGATCCTGTGGCTGAGACGTTCAGAAAAAAGCTTTCTCCTGTGTGGGTTCTCTCGAGTCTAATAAGAGCGGATTCGCRCTGCAGCCTGCCCTTACCAGCCGTGCTCATAGAGTGTTTCTCTGCTTCTCAGATGCCTCTTCTCTGAAGCTCGTAGTAATTTAATATCCTTGACACCTCCAACCCTCAGCTAAATTTGATTGAAATCAGCTAATCAGTCTGTAAAGTGAGACAGACAGACAGATAGGCAGAGACGTGTGCTCTCTTTGACCGTGATAAGCCTCATTTCCTTCAGAAATCAGAGGGAAAAAAGGAATAAAATCTGTGATACTTTTAGTTTTCCTTTTTCTTTTTTTATTTCTTGTTTCTTCCCCCCTCTCTTTTTTTTTCCCCACAGCAAAGTGTCCCCAGAATCAAAAACAGAGGTACCCTGAAATCAGTCTTTGGGAGACAGAAAAGTACAGGTTATTCCATGAGATAAGAGAGGGAAATTTTTTTTCTAGCTTTTTTTTCCCCTTTTTTTTTATTTCCAGAGCTTCAATGGAACAAAAAAGCTTATGTTTTTAAGGGGAAAGATGAAGGAGAAGATGGGAGCAAGGAGGGGGGGAAGGAAAAGCTAAGCGACTGTCAGATCAGCTCAGGATCTCCATTAGAATGCAGAGTGCTCCAGAGTAATTACAAAACAGCTGTAATGGAAAATTGGTAGTCAAACCCATTTTCCACCAACTAGAACGGTGAATGGGCTCCATTATGTTCCTAATTCTCATTAACTTAATTTGCATAGGAAACAATGAAGGAATACATAATGAGTTAGACTCAGCTAGCAGCAGATCGATACCCCTGTGAACAGGGGTTCGACCCATAATTACAGGACATGTGGCAAAGCCAGAATGTTTCTCCTCTTACAGAGGGGAGATGGAAAGGTTGGCCTTGCTGTTGTTATTTATTTAAAGGCTGGAAATGTAGTGCCTACAGGGCTGGGAATTTGTTGCTGCTGCTGCTTGGAGATGTGTGGGGAAAGGT
>PTEX01000136.1:936075-951887 GCA_003342815.1 Eudromia elegans
TAGCTTTCAGGAAGAAATGTATTATTTTACTTTCTCTTTTACCTTTAAAAAGTAAAGCCTGGTGTTTAAAAAGCTCCTTTTGGTCCCAAGGTGTAGGGGATGTGGTGATGCTGCATGCTGARGGCTGAGGCAAACTCTTTCACTGCATTTGTCCAGGGCCAACTAAAACCTGTGTAAGCACCCACCATATGTCAGGGGGACTGGGCCATCGTGGCAAAGCCTATTCACCTGTACTCTGCTCTCTGCAAACACAAGCACACAGCACTGGAAGACTGGCAGGTGTCCATGTTGCTGGCTCAGGTTATGTGTGTGCCTCTTCACAATTTAATCTGGAGAAAATCTGGATTTAATTCTTGKTTTTGGCAGCATGGTTGAGTCTGTGATCTTTGATAGGTACTTTCAGTTCTCTGGCCTTTAATTTCTATGTGTGGAATGATGCTAGAAAATCCCAATTCTGTTTCAGCATTCTGAGGGAGGGACTGAATGCTCCAGAAGTTAACATACCCTGAAAAAGGTGGAAAATGTTCTCTAATGAGTGAAGAGGTTGAACAAGCTGCTTCTGTAAGTTAGCACAATTTTTGTTTTTCAGAACTACCAGTCTTGTACCACCATGGGTAGGTCATGCTTACAAATATCATTAAAATTACTAAGTGGTCCAACCTCTCCCAAAGGCCTATTAGTTTAATTTAGTTTCTATTATTCCTTCTGAGCTAAAATTAATTTGTACAGAAGTCTCCCYGCCACCCCATTCAAAAATAACATTACAGAGTCCTGAAAGAGGTTCACATGAGTGGGGCCATGGCTTTGTATGTACTGCAGCTATGCAGACCTCACTATGCCAGAGGGAACGTGCTGTGGCAGGTTTTGTAAGAAGTGCATATGAAAGATAGTACTTGCCTTAATAAGGTCACTATCCATTCAGAGTGGGCAGGTAGGGAAAATACTCCTATTCCTCTTTCACACAAGCAACCTGTGGCAATCCTATGACATGCCAGGCAGGTGATTCTGATTTCTGGTTGATGTTTTTGTTCCTGTAGCATCATTCATTTATTATAAAGCAAAACGTAAAGGATGTGTAGATTTTGGTATGCCCTTGTGCTGAATTTTGTCTGTAAGATACAGCACAAAGAGATGATAGGAAAGTATGTCCAAGCTGCAGGAAACTCTAGCAGACAGTATGCTCAGAGGACAGAGAGAAATCTTCAGGATCATGTCAAGTATGTAGGGCTAAAAGTAGGAACAGGCTTTYTGACTGTAAAGTGACTGGGGCATAAAGTGGGTTCCTGATAATACACTTGTGAGCTATTATGAGCAGACAATAACCAGGAAAAATGCAGGAAGTAGTTGCCTKAGATAATTCATTGCATTATATGGAAGGCCACCAGGTTTGCTCTGGCTGTGGTGGGAGATGTGTCCAAACCCCAAAGAGCAGCACCCACCTGATGAGGAGGCCGGTGGGTTTGGTTTACCTTTCCCATGGCAGGGGTCAGCAGATGGCACTCACACACAGTCTCACAAGTGGCAGGATCTGAGTGATGGCAAGCTTTTCTTCTAAGAAATGCTGCATCATTGTCAGGTCTATGCTGCAGCTCCTTTGTGGGGAGCTGTAGCAAACAGATGGAGAAGAGTGTTAGCTTTCCTATCTGAACATAAAACTGCACACAGGGAGATGGATCAAAGTTCCTGGATGTGGAATTGTCTACGTGCTTCTGTTTCACAAACTCACAATGACTGAGGTTGGAAGGGACCTCCAGAAATGAGTTGGTCAAACCACCCTGCTCAAGCACTGTCAGCTACAGCAGGTTGCCCAGGTCTGTGTCCAATTGGATTTATCCTCTAGGAACAGAAAGAAACTTCATGGCCTTTCTGGGCAACCTGTTCCAGCTGAAATATGTGGCATAGAGCAGAAGAARGAGGTTGAAGTAACACCCCAAGTATTTAGCAGGTGTTAGACAATAATCCCTTCTGGGTCTTCGGCTTAAGTTTTGAAGAAGGATCGGAAGGTGTACGAGGCTTTTTAATTCTACTTCCAATATATGCAAAGTTCTGAATCTAGAGCTAACACCAAGAGTAAAAACAAAACAAACAGTTTAGTATTGTGTCTAAACATAGTGTGTTTTTAAGCTGCATAAGTTAATCAGACCCTTTAAAAAGTTATTATGTTTTTTTCTTTGCAAAAACATATTGTTGTCTAACTTCTCAGTTGTTATAAAATAGATAGTSCTCTTGCTCTTTTCTTGCCTGATGAGCTGGTCTTATGTGATTGATTATTACCACATATACGATTTTAGCTTGGTCGAGAGAGTAAAAAAATAAGCTGTGGATCATAAGAACTGAGATCCATCTTCTCTCATGCCACTGACTTAATCATTGTTCTTGAGTAATTTTGTCATTCTTTTCTCCTTTATCTTTTTCAATTTCATCTGATTTTGGTCTTCTCTGTTCAGATGTCTTCATATTTTGATTCACCATTACTTCGTCTGGTTGCAAAAGAGTGCAGACACAAAAGCAGCCACGATAATTCTTCTAGGGTTTTACCCTGTAGTGAAAAGCCTTTTATCCACCTGGAGATTGTTGGCTTTGGTTTGAAGAAACTCCAATTCACCACTGCTAAGAAGTTGATGGAAGCTGCAAGATGTTGCTCTGTGTGGCTAGTTGCATTTGTTTAATTAAAGCAACACATCTGTATAGTAAATAGCCTGTGATCGGGCAGTAACATAGTACTGTACAAGCACAGCAGTAATTGGATAATGTAATGAAATGCATGGTGAGTTTTTTAAAGAAAATATAATGAGATTTCATCATTTTATACACACAGGTAATTAGTTCTTAGAAATACTGGGAGAGTAAATTATCTGCAGATTTGAACTATCAGCAAGTATTTCAAATGGGCAAGCTGAAGAGGTAAAATGTTCTAGTTGAAATCTCTTGAGATTCAAATCGAGGCATTAGTAAGAATTTAATGGATTTTTGGAAATAAAGACCACCAAGCCTTCTGCCATAATGATTTCCAAGCTTAATGCTGAATCTGTGTAGATGAAATTTTGTTTCCTAATGGTTGGGTAGCACTCCACAGGGCTGCAAGGAATCACCCTTTCAGCTCACTGGGCATGACCTTCCTTTGTTTTAGACTTTCCAGGTTATCTTATTTTTCCTCTTATTTAACAGAGGTGCCTCAATACCAAATAAGCAGACTTTCAAAWCTGTATGGATATGGCAATATGGATATGACAGAAGACCTTAACTGTCTGAAGCGCTCATGTTAGCTAATCACAGGTTTATCTTCTACGTGGCATGCAACCTACCTGGCCATGCCTTCAAGAACACAACGGCTAAAGTCTGTAATCAGAGAAGTTAAGTGGTGGAAGTCTTGTCACAAGGAGCTGTGGAGGTCAGAAGCTGACATGTTCTCAAGTTAAGAATGACAAAGTTCATGGAAAAAATTCAGTTGAGAGTTACTAAATACTTTTTGTATTAGAAAATCTCTAGCCTGTAAATGATTGGAGGCGAAGTGACTGTACCAAAGAACTGTATATACACTTATTCTGTTCTTATCCCATCCCTAAACACCATTGGCAGTTTTGAGAGGCAGAATTTGGGCCTGACAGACCTTAACTCTGATCCAAAATRTTCTTTTTGTTGGTACTGGTGAGGTAGAGAAAAGTCTTCTTGTTAAAACTGACCAGGATTTGCCTTCTGGCTTTGGCACAGTTTCGTTTTGCTACACACACAGAAGATGCTCAGCAAATACAATTTCAGCCAAGTTGTATAATTTGTACTTGCTAAGTCATTGTGTGTCTTTTTAAGTTCTAAGCACCTTTGTGTCTCTTTTTAAGTTCTACTTTACCTAAAGCATCTGAGCTCTGCAGAAGATCTAAGGTGCCAGGTTCTGGACTGCAGTTGCAATGGATGAGTGCCCTCCTGGACAAATACGTATGCGGATCTACACCACATTGACTGTCAAGCTGAATCTCTATTTACTACTTTTGGAAAAGGAATGTTGTTTCTTCGTGTGCTGCACAGTAGGTACTCATGGAGAGGGATATGGGGGAAGACAGATGCTTTAAGACGGAAACATTCAGAGTTAAGCAACCAGGAGAAGTCAGGGATACGCACCGGCACGCATTGCGCTCCGAAGGCAATCCATCCTGGAGACCTCTGATGTTTAATTGATACCCTTCCGCTTTCCCCTAATATTTAATATTTAAGCAGGTGAGCACAGCAGGCAGTGGGCTGCTTGCAGTAGCCAGGTGGCCCTGCCAGCAGCCTGCCGCGCCGCACTAAACACCTCCCCTGAAATTTGCATTGCTTTTGTTCCTCTCCTCTGAATCTGCGCAAACAGCTCCGATTTGAAAATGCAAACAAAGAAACAAATATATGTCTAAACTTTCTCCGAAGGAAGCCTGTCCCCCTTGAAGAAAGTTCCCCAGGGCCATCACTAGCTTCTTTTTCTTTTTATGCACATCTTTCTGGGTTTTTTGTTTGTTTGTTTGTTTGTTTGGCTTTCACTCGTATTCTCAGCATTGCTTTCTTTCCTTTGTACTTTGATGTTTCTTTGGGGACTTGAGAAAGAAAAGTAACAACATCAAAACAACAAGGATGACAAAAATGAACAAACTCCGAGTCATTTACAGTTTGKTTTTTTTGCCTGGATTAGGCCTGCCAAGAGCAAGAAAGCTAGAGACAGGAGGAATGGACTGCAGGGAGGCATTATCCTTCCTTAGGGCCTCCATTGGAAGGAAGCATGGGGAAAGCAACTTTCTCGTTTAGCCAGAGGAAAAGAAGCACCTGGATCATCTGCCCGTTTCCCATCCCACCCTGGCCCTGGAAAAAGTTGTGATTACTTTTCAAGAGTCCCAAAGCATGGCATCTCTATACTTCTAATATAACTAATAATAACTAAATAATATATAATTTTCTCTTCTAATAACTAATGTAAATCCAGGGTAACAGACATCTAGGTCTATCTCCTTTTCTGCTGTGCTAAATCAAGTGCCTTGGTGACTCATTGACATGAATTAACAATCTGCATTGAAAGGCATTATCCTCATGARTCTGTTGGTTTTAGGGATGACAAATTCATTATTATTTAGCTAGGCAGGTCTCAATTTTCYCTTATTCCTTTGGAATAGGATGTAGATAGCTTGTGCCATCTTGAACTACCCAATTCTGGGGGCAAAAATCATGACAAAGATGTTCCCATGAGTCTATGAAAGCATATAAATCAGGATCAAGCAAAATGTTGGGATGTTCTGTCTTGAAAAAGCATTGATTGGAAACCAACCAAATGTTAATATCGTCCTACAGTATTTCCTTACTTTGTGACACATAACTGATACTGTTATAGAGTTAGGCAGTCTGACCAACATGCTATAACGTCTGTGATTCCCTTGATGGAGCTAGAGGTGACTGAGTAGTTGGAAAGGGGCTGGAAGTAGCAGCCTGTGGATACGAGAAAGCAAGGGCTGGAGCAGGAAAAAGGGTTGCCATCCTGTAATGATGAACTTGAGGAAGTAACCGTGTAGAAAAGATGGTTGAAAATGTGTTTGGTATTTTKKGGKKTTTTTTTKKGGGGGGAGGGGTATTTGTTTCMTTGTTTTTATCATAATTTTATGGTTTTTAATTTTCATAGAAACCTGTGAATATTTGAGAAATTGGAACATCTTCTAAGAACTTATCTGGACATTTCCTGCTATACTTACATATTAGTCATTGATAACAACTGTTTTTCAAGACAGGTCCTTCAGCAACACAACTATTATGATTTTTTTTTTTAATTTGGTTGCACCAAAAAGCTCCAGACCTGGGTACAGTACCGTGTGCTGTAAAGCAATAATTAAAAAAAAAAATTCCTTGTGCCAAAGAACCACTCAACATATAAAGCACAAGACAATCAAATTTTTTTCACATTCATTTTATTTTGTCTTTTGCATATTATAGCCATTTGTATAAAGGCAACATCATCTGCATTGTTGGCATTACTTACAAAAGAGCGTCTTCCCCCATTTGTGTGGTGGGTTACAGAAAGCTTTTTGATGGCCCCATTTTGTTCACAAAACAAARGAAATAATAAACATGAAGTGATTTATTTGTGAGGACAAAATGATCTGATGTTRTTTCTTGTTGACAGACTGATATGGCCACAATTACATTCTATTGATAAACCTGTGAAGGAATGCCATTCATCGATCACATGGAGTTAGGGGGTGGGGGAAATGAATTTCTCCATAGATTTTTTTTTTCCCAAGCTGTCAGTTGTTTCAAGAGATTTGAACAACCTCATGCTTATGGTTGTGTCAGCATCTATTTCATCTTCCCTTTATTTATTTAACCATTTTTTTCTTCCTGGTGTGCATTTCAATAAACYTAATAAGATTTGACCAGCCATTTTTAGCAATTAGCAACCTGAGTTATGAACTAATAGAGTAAAAGAGAATCATATTATGTAAGTGCTAATGTGATAAGCTTTAGCTAGAGTCCAAATATTTTCATTTTATTAGCTATGAAAGCAAATGATTTTGCTTTAATATATGGGGATATGTTCTACATTTTCTCTTGGGTTTAGATTGTATGAGAGTTGTATGCAATGTATGTAATTTTTTGTGAGAATATGGTCTGGTAAAAATATTAGCCCAGGGAGCTTTTCCTGGAATTAGATGCAGTTGGTTAAGAAATCTAATATTTGAGATGTAGGTCCCTGGAATATTTTACACTTTACGTATCACTAAATAAATAAATCATTGTAGAAAATGGTAGTGGTTTGATGACACAATCCAAGCTTTCCTTTTTGATACACTAGACTATGCAGCATAAAAGCATGTCCTGCCTACTTGGTTCTACAGTTGACTTAGTTGACTTCATTYCTCGCATACCAACATTCTCCATATTCTATGTGATTTGGGAACATTACTTTGCTATTCTGTGACTATTCTGTGCAAACGTCTTTGCACAGAACAACCAGGATAGAGATATTTCAAAAGCCTAAGGATCTCAGACAAGGCTTAGTAGCCAAAACCATCCATTACATATTTCTGTTCATTTTCTCTACTTCTCTCTTGGGCTCTGTTCCTTCAATAACAAATTTCATATCTCAGACACATACATTCACAGACAGGGACCCATCATCTTTGAATAAGGAGCCCAGAGGGAAAGGAAAGTGGTTTTAATTTGGATCTATTTTAACCAGAATTAATCCAAGCTTTAGATCGCWTATGATGGTGTAAATTTGACATTTGCTTCTTGAGTTTTTTTTCCAAGCTAGTGAGCACAAATGTGCTTCACCATAAAGTAACAGAAAAACTAAGATTGAATGTAATTAAAATAAAATACAACAATATTAAAATAATATTAAAGGAAGGAAATGTAGTGCATAAACTAGTCATTAACCCCAGCATCCTCAATAGATTTAAATTTGAGTAACTGCTRGTTGATTTGCCTACTTATAATTCCCACTCTAGTTTTAGCTGGATATGATATTCTTCTTTTTCATTCATTAAAGCCTTGCAGCTGCTTCCCACTCCAGTGAGGGGTGCACTATCATGCYAGAGGGAATGGTTCCTAGACAGAAAGAAGTCTTCACTCCTGTGGGAATTTCTATATTGATTCCAAAGGGGGCAGGATTTTACCCACAGGCTCGTATCTATGCTATAGATTAACCTGGTATATTGCATCTAAATTCTCCTGAATCCTAATGAAGTTCAGTTAAGTGAACTGTGAGTGTAAATAAGTCCATAGGGTATCAGAACACCCTGAAGCTGGATCTTTTACAGCTATGACCCAAATTTGGATGCAACACATTACTGGCTTTTCTTACCTCTCTCATTCTGTGTGTGTGTGTATATATATAAGTACATATACATATAGCCTAGCAAAACATCCAAAAATGTTTTCATGTGAAAGGTCTGAATAATGCGTAGCTGTAAGATCTTCTCTATGCTGTTTCCTAGGAGTAAGATTAATTGGGTTTAGATAGGTATGCTAATGCATGAGTCAGCTGAGGTACCATCACTGCAGATACATGACTGAATCAGATGATTTAAAAGTACATAGAAACACTACAAAGCAGCTCAGGACAGGAAGTTAAGAATGATATTAAAGCTAGCAGATGCTGCAGGAGAAATTTGAGTCAGTAGAATATAATTACACTAGTCAGCATGTGGTCCAGACAAGAGAATGAATATTCTCCATTCTGTGAGCAAGCCAGAGGCTTCTTTCAAATACATATAGCTCCACATTTTGTTATGAGTCCTCCAAAGTAAACCAAAGGATCTGATAGTCCTGGTGAAAGGTGTTGTTACTTGATTGTGCCATGAAATTTAGTCCAGGTACTGCCCTCTGCAGTTCAAGCACTGGTGTGTTGGATGTGCAGCAGCAGTTAGGATGCTCCCTATTGTTATTACACTTCCAGAAAATTATCTGTAGCCTGGTAGCCTACAGCAATTCAAGGACATCACCTTACAGAGAATGTGTCAGGCACTATCCCTTGTCCTAAAATAGGTACAATTTAGCAGTCAAGACAAACAAATAATCTGCATCCCAGTCTTAAAGACTGAAGACCTGGCAAAGGAACCATGCACCAGTGATCTGGATTCTTCATTCTCTACTAAAGCAGAGAAAGCCCACACCTCCATAATCCCTGGCAGATTAGTCACAATAACATCCCTTACTGACACCACATGCAAGGAGTGGCTTAATTGAGAAGTACATTTAATGGATTCATGTCAAAAATACTCTCCCATGAGTTTATGGTCTGAATAACTAGGCAAAAACATAGTTAGAGAGGAGGCAACAGAAATGCAAGTGCTCCTTTACTGGGACACAAAGGCCATCAGGGRAACCACAAGCCCATGACAATGACCCAGACCTTTCAGCTACTTGATCTATAAGTTTGGTGCATCCCTTTTATTTACTCACTTAGTAAGTGAGAAGACCCCCGTATTTTTCTCCACTCCTATCACACCCTTTGCTGCCAGCCCCTTCTTGATTCAYTTCATACCCAATCAATATTATTTGACAACATACAGGTCAGCGATGATGGCGGTTATATCAGCAGCATGGAAATTACAAAAGAAACTATTGTTTGCCTTGAAATTAAGGGCTACTGAAATCAATATTACATTTGAAAATTGATATCGATCACACTGTGTGTGTGTGTGTGTGTGTGCGTGTGTCTTTGTATACGATTGTGTGTATATGTATTTGTACGTTTGTGTGCAAGAAGGATTTTGGAGGTTAAGTCCTCTTTCAGCCACATAATTTCTGTTTCTGTTTGACAAAGGCAGTGAAATCAACCTAAAAATTATACACATCTGAATCTTTTTGAAGCAATTGAAAGGAAAACAATATTGACATCTCATAATTGGATTTCCCCACTTACAACAGTAACAGCCACTGTTTTTGTGATTATTTTCCAGGGCTTGGATGTTGGTTTATTGTTTTTGAGGTTTGCTCTGGGTTTTGTTTTATTTATTTAAAGGTTTCTATTCAAGTCATATCAAGAAGAGGGGAGGAATAATGTCTGCAAATGCCATTTGGATCAAACAAGCCAAGAATAGTAATAGTTATTGTTTGGCATGTTTGAGAGCTATTGTGTGACAAATAGATTTGGAGTCATCATTTGTTTAAAAAGGCAGTAAATGAAACTTTATGAGATGGGGACAGATAAATGACAAAAAATTATCCATCCAGAACTCCTGATGGTGATCAGTAAAATGAAATAGATTAACTGTTTTTCCCTCCTCCAAGAAACCAAAAAACTAAGATTCATCAAAAATATTTGTTGTTCTTGACCCACCAGTTCATATGGTGCTGGATCATAGTAGTATAGTTTAATGGTTCATGATTGGATTACCAGAAGCAGATGAGAATTCTACATAAGGCTAACCATTATTGTCAGATAACCAATCTGAACAGTAAGATTTTTTTGACAATAAAAAATGACACTTGCAGAAGGTTTGGCAGTCATTTCCTGTTATATGGTAATCCCATACTTCCAAGCTTCACGGTTTCTAGCCACTAGCTGAAGGGAGAAGAAAGGATTTTCCCCTTCACCTTTCTTTACACCCTTATCTCAAAAAATATTTTAGCTTCTACACCTTCTCAGAAAATAGTTAGATGTCACAGCTAGAAAGTGTATGAACCTTGTGTATGGCATTGAAATACCTCTTGGGAGGCTGCTGGTTTGCCTTTCCTATGGGTTCAGTGTTAAGCAAAGAACTTTCCCCCAGGAAGGCTGCCAGGCTCCATTGTGGTTATTTTTCTTTTCTATATTTTTTCATTGTTGTTCTTTGTTTAATTAAGGGATGGGGATGGCAGAAAAGATGGGTTTCAGAAATCTCTGGAGAGATATTGGAGAGTCTCAATTTCATCCGCTGATGAAAACTGAGAGAGAATATCCATTGAAGCTTACAGATTGACTTAGGGATCAGGTCATTTGATAGATGATCAAAGATTCCCAGAGATGGTGAGCAGAACTGGTATGCTTTCACTGGTGAATTAAAAATTGTGCAGGACTGTGCAACAGATTGGCAGACAGATTCTTCCCATGGGAAATTATGATAAACYGAAGACTTTTCGCTTGTCTTTTCCTAGCCGATGTTTTTTCATTTGTTTCTCTGCTTTGTTTCTTTTAATTTTCACTGAATGGTATTTCTGGAACTCAGTTATTTCTCATGGAAATTCCGCTAATGCTATTTTCTATCATTGTTCCAAAAATAATAATAAAAAAGAAATGCTGCAGATGTCAATATTGGTACATTTGATCAGTTAAACATGATTTATGAGAAATATATCTATATATACTGTAATTACCAAGGCATTTCTTTTCATAGGTATTATAGATATAGTTATTTATTGATTACATAGCATATGTCACAAGCCCAGAAGCACTTTTCCCTGAATTATAAACTAACCGGCCATATTTTGATCTCTCTTACACCTTGACGTTACAGATCCCCAGATGGAAGACACTATAAAAAGACTGCTAAGTTTGAAGAATATTCTTTTGAACATTGACAGACAGCAAGAAGACTCTTTTCCAGGCCGTGGGCCAAACTGTGATGTGAGATTCACTGCTCTAAGTCTAGAGTAACTCCCCTGAGTCATCTCCACTCTCAGTGCTTCGAGTTTTGCGTTTTTCCYTGCAGGTCTATCTGCAGCTTCAGCCTAATGAATCCTACTCTGGCTTTGGCTTTYCTTTGGCTTCCTTAGTAATCATAAATCCTCACTCTTTCTCTCTACATTAAAAAGTATATATATTCACAGAGCTAAATAAACATCCATCAAAAAAAAAATCAAATCCTCATTTAATTATAATTATTATAGTGACATTTATGGAACAATCACAATTTACATCAATAAGAAATCTGGTAACTTAATAACACTAAAAGCTAACTACTAAAACACCAAGGAGATGTTCTTTTAGTAATATACTTMAAATATGTCATAAGGGCTTGTTTAATGAATCAATTCAGAATTACCATATTTTTCTGCTCCTATATTGTTTTTCTACAAAACAATTCACTTCATTTGAAGTTTAAGTTCTGTTGAAATCCATATGGACATTCCGTAAAACTCTGCATTTTAAGTATGGTGGTATTGAAATATAAAGATGCACCAGAAATATGGGAAAAAGAAAAGAAAAGAAAAGAAAAGAAAAGAAAAGAAAAGAAAAGAAAAGAAAAGAAAAGAAAAGAAAAGAAAAGAAAAGAAAAGAAAAGAAAAGNGAAAAGAAAAGAAAAGAAAAGAAAAGAAAAGAAAAGAAAAGAAAAGAAAAGAAAAGAAAAGAAAAGAAAAGAAAAGAAAAGAAAAGAAAAGAAAAAGGCCCTTGAACCTATATCTTTGAATATCAATTGAATTGTAAAATTCAAGTGCCTATGTCCATTCATGTGCCCTTTCTCCCTTCAACCTAAGAACTTCAGCCTAACAGATGTAAGATTTAGGAACCTGACACTTCCAATGTAAAGAAGAACTTGTTCTAAGCTAATATTTACCATCAAAAAGGTAGACTGGGATAGTTTTCCAAGTTCTCTTGGTTAGTGACCTCTTTGTGGATGGTGTGATGGATGACCCATGTCTCCCTGAATATATTGTAGCATTTAAGTGATGAGTTTACACTCGATGCCCATCTTTTAGACAAGGGCAAGCTGGGTAAAGTTAAATGGTGAGATCCAGAGCAAATGGCAGGAGCTTTCAGTGTCACCAAGCAAGAGAATCATCTCTTTTATCTTAAATTCTGGCAGCCATTTTCCTGCTACCCACTGAAAAAATGTTCCTTCCCTAATAGGAGATATAATCCACTTAAATTTATTTAATATACCTTGTCTTGTGGATTTTTATACAAGTAAAATTTCATGCTATGCTTATGTTCAGTGTGTGTTGGCACATTATGACACATTTCACTTAATAATGTATCCTAAACAATGAGCTGGGGAAGTCTAATCACCTTATAAACCATACTTTAATGACAGTTGAAAAAATAAAAATGAAAGAGCAATACAGGTAATRGAGATAGTCTGTTTTTTAATTAGGTTTTTTTTTCCCCTTTCAGCTTGAAAATTCCAAGCTACAGACAAATAATACAGCATCATCCAACTTCCAAATAATAATAATAATAGTGATAAAAATAAAAATTACGTGGGAGAAGTGGAGAACAAAAATGTTCGGCAGCAATGAGTGAGCAGCAGATTGGAAGTATGAGCAAACCTGTCCAATGTCAGAGTATGCCAATTTCTTGAAGATGACAGATGGTGGAATTTTCTTTTTCTACATTCTGCAGAAATACACAATAAAGCAAAACACACCTCCCTATCTTCCATCCTTGAGCAGGTCCTTACTAAAATTCTTGATACGTTTCCTGCATCCTCCCTTAGCTCTCCTTGACTTTAATTTTGCACTCTCTCTCTTACCAATGATTATATCTTTTTTTCCCCTCTCTTTTAATTCCAGGGTGTAGAAGTTTCTTTGTTATCGGTGTTTGTTAACATATTTAAAAAGAAAAAAAGAAAGAAAACTTTCATCAAAATGGTGAATGTGAACAGTTTAGGGAGAGCCTTTTAATTTTTAAAGTAATCCACACTATTGTTCTCATACTCCAGAGGCTACAGATTCTGTTTGAAGGTAACTATCTTAGCCGTAACACAYACCATCAATCTTTTGTTATCTTGCTTCTCAGATGGCCTAATAAAACTTACATTTGTGCTGATGTTCTTCCACTGACCACCAGGTAGTTCTCTGAGGGGACAGATAGACAATGTCTATGTTAATGAATAGAACTAGGTCTGGGATCATTTGCTGTTGCTAGTACTTGATTACTTACACTGCTAAATACTTAAAACAGTTCTTGAGATATTTTTGGCTTGTGACAATTATCAGTCTCCAAAGCTATTCTTTGGCATGGTTTGGGGATCTAGTATGGGTGAGCGCCCATTCTTAATAGGCAGCTGAAATCTTGTTTCAAAAGCTAAGAGTATGAACGAGGACCATTTCATGCCATTYATAGTATCAAGGACTGAAATTTAATTTAATTTTCTTGTATTGACATAGCCACAGAGTTGTACTACAATTAATGGAGATATGACAATTCACAATAGGTTACAGACTTTGATCTTGACTTCTATTTGACAAAATAATGCAAGTATTAGTACAAATAAAATGATCTCTTAAAATATATTTATAGAATAAATCGGATATTATTGCTGTCTGTTTTGTTTTGCAAGAAAATGCCATCCTTCTACAAAATCTGTTGTTAGATTTCATACAGTTATTAGATTTTACAAAAGTCTTAGATTTCACACTGAAAATAATTTGAAGTATTTTCTAATAACTTCCTAATAACCTTCTAATAACAAGGTAGCTCTTCAATACCTTCAGTAAAACAAATATAGCCTAAAAAATTCAGTGACAAAAGGGAAAGTAATGCYTTGGCTAAAAATTTCCAGGAACATAATCCAAGTAATCTAGTTCTGGAAGAATGAATGAAGCACAATTGTACTACAATCACATTAAAAAGTTACCACATAAACAAAGATATTTTTTGTTTGTTTGTCTCTTTCTTGTCTCATCCACGGCCTGTGTGGGGGCAGAGACTGACACTTGTAATATCCTCCCTCTCAAAGCCGCCTGTCGGCTGGGAAATAATGAAGGGAATTGGGCTTGTTTCAGCAGAGATCAAGATTTCTAATGGGAAACTGGTGATGGAGATTGTCTGAGTGCTTGTGCCCTGAGCACAGATGAGTTAGTCAATGTCAAAACATAAACCATCGCTCAGGGAATGTGGATAAGCTTATTTGGCTCCACAGCTGCGTGCTGCACTGGGAAAACTCCATCATGTGCTACCCCTTTCTTTATTTTGAAAGGTTTTTGCTTCTGTAATAGTCCAGGGAGACAAAACTTTCTGGATAGGTGCAGGAGTCTTTATCATTATTTTGAAGTGTGATAGATCTGGGTTGCCACATGCACACGCTTTTTGGCTCTGGCACAGACTCCTTTTGCATATCATTTAAGCTAAAGTTTTGAAAAATCCTTAAAAAGTGCCTTTTATTAACTCCAGCTGTGGTCATCTGGAGACTTATTATCAGCTTTCTGGGGAGATGGATTAGGCCAAAGCTAAAAATTTAGAAATTCCATGCAAAATAAGGTTAGTGACATATTACTTCTCTTTCCTTTGTCTGCTTTGTCCACTGAGACTGAAAGCTGCTGAGTACTGGAATTGCTTCTTATGAGTTAGCACAATGTCAGTAAGCAGTGCTTTAATCTAAGCTGTACTCTTTAAATTCTGTCATAATATATATAAATACATATTTTGCAACACATCACTGGACATTACTAAGAACAAGAGACAGACAATTTTCTCTTGCAAATGGCTTAAATAGTTGATCCTGCCTTGGGGAAAGAACTACATGGATTACAYACCCTCTTAAGATCCTTTCCAATCCTATTTCACTGTGATTGCATCTAATACATACTCAGCTGGCATTAAGCTATTYGGAATCTAAAGCAGGACTCCTTCAGCGTACAGGGAAGTCGGGATAGGTCCACGTGAAAACAAAACAAAGCAAAAAAAGCTTCTGTTTCTATCTTGATTTCATTAAAAAAAAAAAATCCCCTAGTCGGATGTTGCTCAGAAGCAGCCTTTTGGATTGGGTTGGTTTCTAGTGGCACATCTGTTGTTCTTTAGTCTATAGAATATGTTTCAAATGTAAAAATTATCTGCTGTGCATTTGGATAGGGAATCATATATAAGAAAGGAAAGCACGGAGGAAGCACAATCATCTTTTGAGGAGAATAATAACACCTAAAAGCTTCCATAGATCACTAATATCACTGTCATGGTTACAGAGATGATTTTGTCTCTTTTCTCTCCCTGTTTTTTTCACATTTCCCTTTGGATGCAGTGCATGTGCATTCCATATGCAAATCTGTGTTTCTTCAGCTTTAGATCAAGTTGCAGACATAGTACTTGACCTACCTCAAACACCTGTTGCTTTCCATTTCTGTATAGACATCAATACATTTTACTCTTAAACCAGAATAAAATTATCCTGAGCTATGTTCATCTGGAGGGATAAACAAACTTCTCATCCTACTTGAGCAGGATAGTTAGACCGRATGATAGATAATATCCAGAAGCCACTGTCAAACTCAAGTGTTCTATGATTTTGTGACTTCTCCAATGCAAGTATAATGCAAGTATATCATGAAATTACCAGATGTTAATCATCCTCTCGATATACTGTTGGTATTCTAGATTATTATACCGTCTACTATACTTCTTTTATCAGTCACACTGACGTGATTTATCATGTTAAAGATGT
>PTEX01000136.1:951984-970829 GCA_003342815.1 Eudromia elegans
TCTTTCTCTCTTTCTCTCTTTCTCTCTTTCTCTCTTTCTCTCTTTCTTTCTCTCTTTCTCTCTTTTCTTTCTTTTCTTTCTTTTCTTTTTTTTCTTTCTTTTCTTTCTTTTCTTTCTTTTCTTTCTTTCTTTCTTCAATTCCTCTTTGTCAGGGGCTTCTCAGTACACAGGGGTCTGAAAGTTCAACCACAGTCCTTGTGGGAAAAAGTTTACATTCTCTCTGTGTTTTGTGATTTGCTGGAATCGCTCTTATCCTTCATCTAATAATAAATAATTGCAATAATTAGTATTATTAATAATGCAAGATCTCAGAGGGCATAAGCGCTGGTAAAACAGAGCATCCAAAATATTTCTGTGAGCATAGGAATGCCCCCCAAGGAAATAAAATAATCAGAGGGAAATGTCTTGAAACCAGTGTAATGCTGGGAGAAATGTGATGTTTCTAATATGCTTTCGGTGCTATATGGAAAAAAAAAGTCCCACTGATTATTATAATTGTTGATTATTTGTTAGACACTAAAACTACACTCATGTTAATGAATGATTTTTAATTATCAAAGCTTTGCRTGACCTACAAGAAATGAGTAGAACTGTAAAAAGAAGTATTCAACGGTGGTTTTCAGACCGTYTCAGATTGGAGAGGATACAGCGCACAAATGTAACACATCTAAAACTTCTTTTCACAATTCCATTTGTAAGTTACAGAACTAATAAGACTGGGCAATTCATCCTCTTTATTTGATTGTCTAGATAGAATTTTTCAGCATGGAACTTGCTCTATCCAGACTATCAGTGTGCAGACCAATCAGAAAAGGGGTCCAGGCTTTGCTCAGCCTGGAATAATAGATGCCTTTCACTTGCTAGAACCAAGCACAAAATTTTACTCTTAAGACCAAGACACTCATCTCAGTCAATCATCTCAGAAGAAAAAGTTATCTCRTTCTAGGAATTATCATGAATTTCATATTCATATGGCCTCGCTAATCTTTTCGATAATAACAGCCCTTCATTACTGTTGTAATATTGCACAYCAGATTAAACCTACACCACAGCATAAAGCACATGATAGGCCTAAACAGTCTTACAAGGAAAACAACTTCCTCAAACATCTACACAGGTTATTTTCAGCTGTTTCACAAATACATGGAAATAGAGGGAGCAACACGGYCTCTAAATAGGTCTTGGAGCATAAGGTCACATGGAAAGGAGGACGAGGGAGGCAGCGACCCTCTGGGTTTCTCTTAGGAGCACAGGTATGTTGCTCCTGCTGTAAGAGACCCTGTTGTGGCTCACACAGGTCGGAATCAGGAAACCCCTAGAGCAAAAGCAACTGCCATTGTTTCAGGTAAATATCTTACTTCCCTTAGGTTCTTCTCAATAGCCTCCTAAYGTCTTCTGAACAGCACAAGGAGAATCTTTTGATACATATCTATGCATTTTCTGGTCAATGATGAATTGTACCCTTGGCACCTCAATGGCTTTATGCTTTGCTGTATCCATGAATCTTAAACTTATGCTTCTTCTCCCCTCCCCAACCTCCTAGAAAGGGCTCTCTTCCTGTTTTTGCCCTGTTTAAGCTAGCAAAGTGGTAACACAGGGCCTGATTGTCAGCTTTTCTGGGCTGGTGAGGTTTTTATGAAATTAGACGTATTTGTCTTGATGTTTAGTAGAGAGCATGAAATTCAAATCTGTGTGTTTGGCATGCCACAGGCCAGCGCTTTAATATTCAATGACATAACTTCATTGTGGTTTTGACAACACTATATAAGAGTTGTGCTTACCATTGAAAATTAAAGCCACTGAAAGAGTTGACAACAGCAGAATTGTGAATGCTTCCAGGCTCCTGAAGTGATTGTTATTCCAGTTTGTCTAGAAGTGCTTATTGTGTTTGTAATACCGTCAGTTCCACTTAAGGGCTACTTGAAGTCAGTGCTGTACAGGTAAGCATTAGAGAAATCTTTCTTTCTAGCTGAACATTTATATCTCTGTGGTTCATTTGCATTTTCCTTTGCCCATATGTTTATTGATTAGATTATTGCTTGAAATCTTACCCAGGGTTAGTATTTATATCTGTCTGTCCTATCTACAAAAGTTTGTAACTGGTGCTTGTCTCCCTCATATTTTAGCACCTCTGAATCATTCACAGACTTTTATCTTCAGCTCTGAGGGAGAGAAGTGCTGTCTGTGTTTCAGAAATTGGAGATTTGTATGCAAACCCACGAATTATGAAAGCTCTCTATCCTAATTTCCTGAACAAGATAGTTACACAGACTGATCTTGCTATGGTTTCTGCAGTGAAAAGGGATTGTGTACTGAGCGTCCAAACTCTGATCGAAAATTAAAAGCAATTCAGAACATTATAAAAATCAACCTCCCAATCATAATAAATCCCAAAATAATGCAACTATAGAGCTACAAAATTGATATGCATAGAAGTCAGGGAATTCAAAGTTTTGCTTTCCGCGGTAATTTTAACATGCACATCACAAAGCAAAGTTGTTTGCTCAGATCTACACCACTGACCTCATTTCTCCATATTGTGTCATGTTAGATCTCTGTGCTGATATGTAGGACCAAGCTTCAACTTACCCTTAACTAGTCTGAGCTGTGTGAATCACCCCGTCTTATCTTCAGCATACCTTGCAGTTCAGTGCAAAGCTTTCATGATAGAGCCCCCTGTTTCTCAAGAATGGCATTAAGATGTAACCTATGATCCTTTTAGCCATACAAACCTAAACCTTTTTAGAAATGAGTCTGCAGCCTGGCTCGTTCTCATTTTCCGCAAATCTTCCCCATGCAAGCCTTGAGCCTTGAGTCCCTCAAGGGCAATGGTACACAGTAAGATACTTCTCTCTTTAACTTTCTTTTGGCTTGCCAGCCTCTATTGAACACACACGTCGGGGCTTCTGATTTTAAATGCCAGTGCTCCCACTAGGTTAATTTAGCTCTTTAGGAAGACTTCTTCCTTCAGAAGATTACTTTAGTTAATATAATGTGGTTCTCCATATTCTTCTGCCCGTCTCTTTATTATATTTACACAAATGTTTAAACAGTGAAAAAAAAGTAATATGTAAGGAGTATTCACACACTAAGGAAGAAAAGAAAAAAAAAGGATTTAATCCCACAAACTATTTGAAACACAATGGATTGCACATTGAAATAAATACATATGGGCCAAATTCTGCTCTTTTTTTCTTTTTTCTACTCAGATCTCACCAAAAGAAAGTGGGGAATTTCTGATCACAAAGTGAAACTGTTACCTCAAAAAATCACTTCCATTAGCATACTGGGTTCTAATTAGAAGATTTACTTTCCCAGCTTCTCATCTGTTAAAGTTGGAAGACTTGTGCTCTGTGCATCAGTTCAATACAACCTTTTACTGGATAGGCATTTCCTTCCATTTCCATTCCAAGGTAATTCATTGCCAGTTTGCCTCCAGATAGTCTTCTGTCAACAGTATCCTTTAACTTAATAATCTCTTCATCCTCCCTGGTGATCATTTCCCTTTTGTCTCGTCCCCAGGTGTTCCAGGTAGTATCTAGGCTTCCTTTCTCTCTCCAATATAAAAATATTAATGTTTATGAACAATTATAAATTTGAGGATTAGATTAATCTTAGTAGCAACTAGTCTGTGCTAATCTTTTAAACCTTGTTGATATCAGTGAAAGCAACAATGCAAGAGCAAAGCGCCATTCATATTAGATTGAAATCATAGTCTAAGGCAGATCTGGTGGATCATTGCTATGTCTTTCCCCTGAATCCTGGCAGCATCTAGGTAAGCATCTAAGACGTGAGCATTTTAGAGATGACATTTAAATGAGAAAAGCCATGAATTCAACTCCAAAAATACACATTTTTCCATCTGCAGAGTACAGACAACTCTACATGTTTTTCCATCACTGGTTTTATTTGGACTATCCATATGAACCAAAATAGTGCGTAATATAGAAATACAGACCTCATTCTACTGGGCCAGAGCAAGATAGTGAGTTCAGGATCCTGTCTGCAGTAACCAGGAGCTTGTTTGCCACAGAAAAGAAATACAATATAAGCATTTAAAAAAAAAAAAAAAGTTACAGGTTACTGAATAGCCTGCCCCAGAGAAAATACTCCATCTTAAACCCTCAAAGATGGTAGCTAGCAAGTAGTAAGTATTATAATTCTAGGTATTAATCTTATCCAAGCATGTGTCTCATCCTTTGAACCCTCACATCCTCTGGTAGAGATTGGCTTTAGAGCCCTGTGGCCTTAAGAAATATTTCTATTTTTGTTATTCCTTGTCCTTTTATTTCTCTCCTTAAGAAAGTGGTATCTCACTCCTCGCTGCGGTTGATCTCTATGCCTGGTTTGTGCCTCTCCAAACATTGAATTATTTGTGCACAAGCAAAGCATCTGAAATGGTCTTCAGGCATGAAAAGTATTTACAGTTTGCTAGCCACAAATAGCTCAAACCTAGAGATTTTAAAGCATTTTGTGTAAAATAAATAAATAAATAAATAAATAAATAAAATCTATTCAGATCTAGAAGCAAGTGAGATGCATTTCAGCATAGGGAAATCTTCCCTGTATCTCAAAGTTTTTTAAACTGATAAAGGTGCTAAGGTTGCCCTGTATTGGTCTTATTCAGAGTTTAGTTGGACTATATTCTCGTGAAAGGTGTTTGAATTCTCTGCAAGGACTGAATGAAGTTCAGAGCAAATGAACTGTAGGCTTATTTCTCATGGACATCTCTCTAGAGACTTCAAGAAAATGGAAGTCTCAGAAAACTTACATTTTCAATCAACTTCCTTTCCAAAGAACAGGAAGCAGCTACTATTTACCCTGGCTGATTTAAAAGTCACTCACATAGTTTTCACTTTCTGTCTCAATCTCTTCCYGAAATCATCCTGATAAAACCCTATGATTATGTCAGATCCTGCTCCATTTTCTCCCTTTCAGAAACTTAGTATATTTGTAGTGCAGGAAAAGGAAAGCGGTTCACATCTGGAGTGAATGAGGAGGGAAATGCGCCCGGGCATGTTTATATGCACATTTATGGGCACAGGCACAGAGTGTTTCTGCTGATAAACTAGGGTGAGCCTAGCAAAAGATCGTTAAGATTATTAAGGATTCAGAACATTTGTAATGCAAAGAGAGGTTGAAGAATCTGTGTTCAGTTAGTGTGGAGCACAAAAGGCTTGTGGGGAATCTCATCCTTGCGTAACTGGTGGTGGGGCAGTAAAGAAAATGGAGCTACTCTCCTCACAATGTTATCCTGCTAAATGAAAATGTGTTATCGAGGTAAATGAAAAGTGACCAATTAAAATAGAGGAGATATCATTTATTTATTTATTTATTTATCGATCTTTTTAACTTCAGAGTCTCCAAACAGTGGGACAGGGTGTTTTGCTGTTTCTGCTAGAGAAGCTGTGTAGTCTGCATTATGGACATATTCAAAGCTGAACTGCACACGGCCCTGAGCAATCTGCTGTAGTTGACCCTCCTTTGAATGGGGCAGYTGGACTAGRTGATCTCTAGTCTTGGTGCCATTCAATCTCTACGTTCTGTGTTTTAGGAATCTTCCCGGCTTTGAGGCCCTAGCACACACATAGAGAGAGGAAATAGGTTCTAGWCCACTTTTCTTTCTTGGCATCTTCCTATTATTCCTCAAGGATGGCTTGTTCCATCCCTGGATATTTATTCTTCTGTCCACACTGTTTATAATGTAGCAGCCTCTAGCTACCAAATCCCAGTCAGTCAAATTTTTTTCCCTCTATAGTGTTGCTGTCAGTTTTTCGTTCTCAAAATCACATTGTCAACACATTTTTCATGACTTTTTTTAATTCTTCTTTCAGTCAGCTTTAGATCTCTCTAATGCCATCAGGATTTGCGTCCTGGTGTAGGGCTTGATCCTATCTATTGCTTTTAATCTTGTGAGTCATTCCCTTGACATTAATGATCTTTTATTGATAGTTCATGCAAGATATGCAGGATTGAACTCAGTTCAAACTAAAAAAAATATATATATATATCATGAAATGTTCAGGACAGAGTCATGTGAATTAGCAAAAGTAAAAGCTGAGTAAAGGTTTAGAAAATACATGAAAGGCCTCCCAAGAATATTTGAGAAATCTTATTGGTTTCAGACTGTTCTCCCAGGAGCTACTTGTCATGAATTCTAGTCAGCAAGATTGCATTTGTATTTCATGTTGGTACATGCATGGTGCTTATGGAAGAAAAAGATCCCTTTTCTGACACCGATCTCCGAGGCTTTGGTTTCCTGTCCAAGCACTGACATGCTGACAGATATAAAGCTCCCCATTTCTCAGGCAATATTGTTCTGATCATGATGGTTTTGACAAAATTCCAGCTTTATCCCCAATCCATTTTATTTTTATCAAGGCGATGGCTTCCTAGTTTCCCTCAGATTACTTAGTAGCTCAACATCAATAGACAGTGATACTAAAGGGAATACACTTTAGTGCTTGTACAAAGACCATCCATCATGGAGAGATGGATTTGGGTATTTTTATAGGATTCTCCTCCATGGTTGGCTGAGTGCTGTTCTGCTGCTGTCTAACATGGAGGGATTACAGGTGTCTCGCTGTTGTACCTGCTGCTATCATATTGCAAGGCAGAGGGGTTATTAATAGCAATTGTTTTCAGCTGGAGCTTTTAAAGCTTGTAATACCAAAACAGACACTTGCAAGTTATCAAATGAACTGCCACTTCTACCTCAGAGATGACAGTGTCTAGCTGTGGGAATACTTTCTGCCTCAGTTTCCTCTGTCTCCAGAAATAAGCAGATTTCATGCTGAATAMATTTTCACCACAGTGCTCTCTTTTAGCAGATTACTTTCTGGACATGGGATTCCAAACAATGCTAATCTTTCCTTAGTTCCCTTTTCTCCTTTCCCCATCCTTTATTCTCTGACAATTTATACTTTTGTCATCGGACTCTTCATCATCCCCCAGCTCACTCGGCTTTCTTTGTAGATGACAGCTTCCTGTGAAGGTCTTCACCCTGAACCTCTTGCCTAGGGTTATTACCTGGGGGTATTACTATATCCCACAACTTCTTGTCTGCTCTTTTCTTTTTTTCTCACAAGTAATAAAGAACTCAGTCCCAGGTCTCACTGATGGGCTTGGGAACTGAAATCTTCAATTTACTTATCCCATGATGGACTCAGAACAATTTAGGAAGGAGGCCTTGGGAAGATAAAGGATAGTTCTAAGAAAATATCATCTCTGTTGTAGTGAAAATTAGTTAGAGAATGTCAGAGAGAGGAAAACATTGTAAATCGTAGAGCCCCTGCTCACAATGTTATGTGCAATTCCACATTGCCTCATCTCTTATAGCAAATAAGAGATMTGGAAAAAATGCAGAAAAAAAAAATGATCACAGGTATGAAGCATCATCTGTGCATGCAACCCCGGCACCTAAAAAAGGATGACTGAGGGAAGTTATGATAAAGATCTATGAAAACATTTCTCACTGGATCTTTCAAAACATGAACTGAGGCAGGAAATGAAACTTGCAGATGGGTATTTATAAATGAACAAAAGGACATTGGAACTCCTTGCCACAGCATGCTATGRGTTTTTAAAAAAGATGGAATGAACAAAAAGAAGAGAGTGTTCCTATGCCCAACATACTGCCTTTGAACTAGGAATAGACTGAAGCAAGAAATCCCAGGGGAGTGTTTTGGAGGAATCGTACTACATGATTGCTCTCTTCTCACGAAACAATTCTCTCCTTTTAGCTCTTCAGTGGAACTGTTCAGGGGAAAAAAAAAAGTTTAAAACTGATTTCCCTCAAAAATGTTACTTCAATAGAAGAGTTCTGTGTGTGTGCATTTACATGTGTGTATGGACATGTCTGAAATCCTGCTGGCACTTCTAGCTTGAAGAACATTGGTAAAARTGAATGTGTGTTGGGGGGCATTTTAAAAACATTTTTTCAGATCCCCAACTGATATCACATGGCACTGTTTCTCTTCCATGACTTTTTGTACAGGAATGACATTGCAATTGTTTCTGCATCAAAAACATTATTAGCATATAATCTTAGCAAGCAGAGATCATAAGGACCTCACAGTATTAAAATATTCCATTTCTCTCCCAGGGTAGGATTATCATCCACACGTACATTGTCTAGTGATTTTCTTCTATCTCTAGCTTTAAAAACCTAAGCAAATGGGTTTACTGAAAAAAAAAAAAAAAAGTTATACAAATGCTCAAAATATTTTTTTTATAACTTTGTTTTCTATTAGAAAATGCCATTTAAAGCAAAACCAAAGTGTTTTTGGAATGTGCTAATTTTGACAAAATTCTCTATGGAAATTYTGCTAAACAGTTCCAGGTGGTAATGATAGCTGTTTACTGTGCTTCTGACATTTCCCATTGCAAATATTCTCTTTTGCCTGAAATTCCAAACTACATTTTGTTCTAAATTAAAACTAAAACAAAATTGTTTAAGACTTGGGATCATTCCCCCAAATTCCGTTTTTCTGGCCAGCTCTAGTGTATCACATTAGCAATACAGACACGTCATTAATGCTGCCTTGCACTTTGTGCTGTGAAGCATGGTGGCAAGATGAACTGATCAGCTGGTTTAAATATACGTGGTGCCTCTTCTTGACATCCTCTAAAAACAAAAACATTCTTTAAGAAGATTTCTTCTATTTTCCTATCATTGTGAAATGTGTGTAGCAGCCAAATCCTTTCTTATTCTCATTTGTATGTATTTTCTTTTTCTTATTCTTCCTAAGCAAAGCTGTCCCAGCCTTGACAGTCAAGGAATTCACCATGCTATGGACAAGGTTCCTGGGGACTGTGGACATATATTGACATGCACCAGGTAGGAGGATATTGCTCACTGAGACTCCTAGGGCCACATACCAGCATGTCTTAGGCCTCTGAGCCTCGCATAGAAATGTTCCTGTGTTGAATAGAAATATGAGAAAGAAAAAGAAATGTTCTCAAAGGTTACATGCCCAGAGACCACAGGTCTGGTGAGAAGAGACAGTTGTAGTCTGAGATCCCAGATAGCCCCGCTATACTGACAGAGCTGGTGGAGGAGGCATCTATAGAGGAACAGAGTCTAAGCAACCTCCARTGTGAGATGACTCTCCTTCTCTGCTCCTCTGCCAAAAAGAGGAAAAAAATTAAACAAAGAGAGACAGGAGACAAATCTAGTAGCAGCCACGGCAGAATAAGCAATCCATAGTCTAACCCTAACACTATCTAATCACTACTTAAAACCTCCATCACAAGCAACTTTTAGAACATAACATCTCCATGGCAGTAAATAACCAACCGACATTGACTGACTGATTCCATTTTCCCTTTCTATCCTTCACATGAGATGGGGAAATTCTATTGACTTAGCTTTAGAAGGGGCATCGGGAAAAACAAGAGTCTGGGGCTAACATCAAGCAGAAGGGCTATGGAAGAGCAGAAAGGTGAACCTGTCTCCTTAAAGTCTTGACCTCCAGTCCTGCTGCCCTTCACTGCTTTGTTTACTGCTGAAACAAAACAATTACCATTGCATTTTCCAAAACTCTAATTTCTGTAATTTTTTTTCCATTAGGGCAGCCTGGTCACGGTCCTTTTTGACCAGCCAGTGCTGTGGCCCCAAAGCAGCAGCACAGCAGGATTTCAGACACAGAGCCCAGCTAGGGGACACCAGCCACATAAAATAGGATCATAGGATATCATAGGATAGCTGCATCTCAGKCTGCAGCTTCCAAACTAACTCTAATTCCTCTCAAACCTTCAGCTGAGGAACTCAGAGTGAGATGAAGTATCAGGGTAGGGGGAGGGGAAAGGTGAGGCATTTTGTCATTAACGATATAGCCTCACTTATCACTTACAACTGGAAGTGCTGATAGCAGTTATTAAAAGATGTACCATTAGTACAAAAGCTCATTACCGTGCTGTAATCCTTGTAAGCATTTGTGACTGATACCAATGGAGTTGGCAATGTGTGGAGGTTTTCTATTTCTTTCTTCCTTTTTTTTTYCCYTTTTWAWTTTTTTTTTATATATATTAAATGTATCTGGAATTGAAAAAGGAACCAGGCAATCAGAGATTGAAATATGCTCAGAGAGAACCCAGGCTTCAGCCTAATTAAAAAAAAATGTGTCTGTAAAGGGGTTTAAAAGTCACACGTCAGTGTTTTCTCCATTTTCCAGAAAAAAAAAAGAAAAAGGCTGAATTCCCATGACTAGTAAGAGGCAACATCACCTAGCATAGTACTGTTCAGATTTTTTTTTTTTGATATCTGACATAATTTCTCAGACTACTTTTGTCTCTTAAACAWGATTATTGTATTTCCTACACTCTAAAATGATGTCCTGCCTTCACTCTCAGCCCCATGTTCTTTCTTGTCATCTTAAACTGGTATTTCTGGCTTAAAGAACAATCTTCTGTGTAACTAAGGGCGGACCCCCTCCACTGCCTCCAGATACTTGATAAGCTCATTCTGGAAACTGCTATTCTATCAGTTCCTTATGTAATCTATGGTTTATTTCCAGCCACATCACTAATCCCATTTTAACTGTTGACAAAGTATTTCATTTATCTATGCATTTCATTGCCTCRGGAAAATCAGGATATTTCCCTCGTTTATAAAGTTCTTTAAGAAATATATAAGAAAAAGAGCTATAAAAAGCTAAGTAGTACTAGTGGTAGTAATAATAGCTATCATCATAGAGCTCGAATGAGCCCATGTTCCAAACTTTGATGGTTTTTTTCCCTTGAAAATACCATTACAGAAATGGAAGGATAAATAATGAGGAAAAGGGAGAGAAGAAACTCATATGACATTGTGTATTTCCTCCTTCTAACCCAGAAGAATATATTTTCATTAGATATGTTATGCAAAGCAATATTTTGTTGAGTTCCAATGCCTATAAGTAGAATTCAGGCTGAGCTCAGACACCTAAATTTAGGTAATAAAGGACGGGGGTCAATATCCAGGCTTGACAAGCTTGCTTCTGCTACACTCAGTATAGCTAATGAAGCCTAGAGAATGATTCAGTTCATCCTAAAGTTAACACCTGTATTTGGTCAGGAAAATAGCCCTGCACACTCCATTGACAACTTTAGATTTCCACTGACCACAAGGAGATTGCAGAACCCCAGCGATCAGTTCAGTTTCCCAGATATAGTCACCTCCTGACATTTGAGACATCCTAGCAAACCTGCAAGGTTTCTGGTTTGAYGTGCACACCAGTTTCCAGCAGTATGAGTCTTATTCTTCCAGACCTAAATACACCTCTCTGTCACCCTTGAGAGTCTCCCCTTGCACTAGGTGTCTACACTGAAGGTGCTGAGCTGAGCCCTTGACTACCTGTAGTTCGTTGCACAGTGGAAATCTGCATGTGGATGTTTGAATTGGAGCCAATTTCTACCACCTAGTGACAGCGCAGTCYAGCTATCCCACAGCATCATCATGGCACCTATCCTATAAGCAATGGCTACAGCATTTATGAAYTCAGGCCTGATTTTCAGCTGCCTTTGAGCACATAACTGCATCCAGCTCTATGAATAGTTGACTTYAAGGTTGCTCAGAATAGAATCATCCTATATGTATGTTTTACCTCAACATAAGTGAGGCAGAGAATGGATAATTCAAGGATTTTCCAGCTCTGCAATCAGTGGGACAATGGAGWCAAAAGCTCTTGAATCAGGACAAAAGAGGATGTTGGTCTTTTTGCATTCCAAGGTTACAAGTAGGATSGAGAGGAGAGAGACCATATGCATGATACTGAACTA
This sequence comes from Eudromia elegans, assembly GCA_003342815.1. Taxonomy (NCBI): domain Eukaryota; kingdom Metazoa; phylum Chordata; class Aves; order Tinamiformes; family Tinamidae; genus Eudromia; species Eudromia elegans. The sequence continues at coordinate 963,745 of PTEX01000136.1, forward strand.
ATTGCTCCTATTTGCTTCTYCTGCCTTAAGAGAAATGCATTTTCRTRGTTATACTGAAGTTGACTCCAAGGAAATATTTAATTCATGTCACCTTAGTGGGTACAAACACCGTTCAGTAGGTTAAATTTCAAACAAATAGTCAAAAGTGAGAAGCTYCCGGCATATGACTGAAAAGTTGAAAGGCCACCATAGGTAAATTTTGAATGCAGATATAAATCTCATTAAACATACTGATATATTAAAACTAAYGTTTTGGCCAAAAATAGTCTTTAGGCTCAGCAAAAAGAGGAAACAAGYTGTTCTTTGCAGTAAAACAGCTGGATTGTGTCAAAGCCCCAAAACTATATTATTTGACAGGTTAGGACTATGTAAGATGGAGGGTTCTCTGCAGATAAAAAGAGAAGCAGGAGTTAGAAACTATTATACTTTTAACAAAGATAGAAACAGGCAGAAATGCTGTGAAACAGAGCCCAAGAAAAGGCAGGAGGGCAGTATTTCTCCTGACATACTTTTGCCAATGGCAACTGACTTATTTTTTGGCCCTCTGTTGTTTTGGGAAAGCCTGTGGGTRTGGTGCATAAGTAGAGGAGTTGGTACCAAGAGTTTATCTGACTTGGATCCCTGAGTTCTGCACTCAATCCCACACAACTCTGCAAGGTCCCGGTCCCAGGCACCACCTAATCCCATCCAAGGCACAGTATGAGAGGCAAGATGTGAGCTCTGCTTTCATGAGCCCGAGCTGCTGTAATGAGAGACTCACCACGGAGAAGAGACTCAAGTGACATCAGTGCTGGTCATTGCTAAAGGAAAATAAGTGGCTTCAAAAGAGACATCATTAGGCAGGGATCCCAATACCCCTTGACAGGGAGCAAAGCCCTGGGGGCTTCAGCACCAGTCATCGTGTGTGCCTCATCTCCCAGCCTGGTAGATGTCCCCACAGATCCCTGAGAACTGTCACATAGCATCCTACCTTCACTAYACAGATGGCTCAACAGCTCTTTCTGCCTTATCATCAGATCCTGCAACTCMCACTTCTAATAACTCTCATGAAAGTCCTTTTCTTTCCTTCCCCTCAGTCCTTCTCCCCTCCCCTCTTTCCTTTGAATGATTCATGTTGAAGTTAGAAGGATTAAACAATATGTTATCTCAAACGCTGGTAATAGCTGCAGGTTAAAACCATGCAGTCTGCAAGAGGCACCTTGTTGCTTAAGTTATGCAGAGACCAGAGGCTGCAGAGCAATAGATTYTTTTTGCAGACTTTTATCATGCCCACTCCTATAATGTATTATAAATCATTATCTTCCCTCTCCTCATCCTCGAGCCACCAGTATTCCACAGCATGTTTTTCTCTTCCTAAAAATAAAATAATGTGTATATATATATATATTTATATGTGTGTGTGTGTATATAAAATGGTGAGTGAATTTACTGCTCAGAAAAAGTGAGGGACTAAGGAATGGTGTGAATGGATGTCACGTGAATTCACACACACAGCTCTGCAGTTACCCCCCAGCCCTCCTGCCTACTACAACCCAACCTTCTTGCTATTTCTTGCTATCAGAACCTACACCATTCTTCTCAGTACTGGTTTATTCTTTATGATTCTCCTCTTTTTTCACGCCTTCCCTGCAGCCTTGTCAAAGCACTTGAACTCAAGCCTGTCTCAAAGCCCATTGAAGTCAACAGCAGTTTGTGCATTGAATTACAGTGGATTTTTTATGAGGTCTTCAATACTGATTTCCCTAATTTACTTGCCCGCACCCTCAAGAATTGTTGGCTCATGGAAGGCTGACACAGGATCAGGAGCTCCTGTGGCTACAACAGCTTAGAGCAGTAGTGAAGTCTGTCTTGTATTATTGTTTCCAGTTCTCACTTAGCTGGTGATGAATCTCTAGCTCCTGGAGTCTGGGGAACATCTGCTTTTGTTTTTATTATTGTTATTATTAGCTTAAATACTTAATGGCTCTGCAAAAAGCAAAACTCTTTAAATTTATCTTTTTAACAAGAAATAAAAACCAAGTCATTGTTTTTATGTGACTCCCATGACAGTTTGGGGATTAATGCCAGGAATTCCAATATCAATGTCTACTTTTATTTTCTTTTCTATTTTTTCTTTTTTTTGTCTTATGAATCTAATTAATTCTGAGATATTTCTGTGGTCCAAATATTTAGGTCAGCTTTTCGCCAAATGATTTTCATTCCAATTTTGCCTGAATTGAGATGAGAAATAATTTTAACACAGCAGGAAAATAATTCTCAAAGTTTATATACCTAGATAAATTCAAAACCYCTTGGAAATCTCATGAGATAGGACTCTTATTACACTGCCAAAATGCTGTTCAAGTAAAGGCATTCAAACAAGTTTGAATATAGGTTACTGCTTAAACTCTAGGTCTTTTTGTCAYGGTTGATGTTGTTGTTGCTGTTGTTATGTTGTTCTTTTGGTTTTGTTTTTTTCTTGTGGAACCTTTGGAGYACAAAACAATCTTCCACATTTTGAAATAATGACTCTAGCACTTAGTGGAACATAGTCATATTTTGCAACCTGTTTTCTTAGTTGTGATGGTCAGATGTAGCACTTAAATGTGGGTATACTAAGGATTAATGATAAGAGCAAGGACCTGGTGTTTTTCTGCCTCAGACTGATTCACTGGTGTTGGGGTTGTCAGGTTGTCACTCGGGTGCAGGGGAAGGTTAGAAACTTTCTGATCTGGGCCCATGAATGACAGATAAATCTGGTTTACAGCAACTGTTTAAAGAGCCTCAGACAATGGAAAGGACAGTATCTTTTACCACTGCTTGGTGAAATTAAATTGTCGCAACGTCTAAGACAGGTATGAGACATAAATGTAGCTCTACTTGTCTTAAACAAGTCCCTGTCCCTGATTTCCTTGCACAGGGAGACTCTCCAGATACCTTGCCATGTCACAAGATCGAGGTAGGAGGAGGAGAGCACCYGTAACAGAAAGGTGAGTTAGAGCTGCTCCAGAGACCGAGACTGGGCTATAATTTGAAGTTTATCATACTTTCCTTGTTTGATTTAGGGTAACTCCTTTGGGCCTAACTCATACCACTTAATTTTGGTTATTTATCTTTACTACATGCTTAATCACMCTATTTGCCAAAATTCCTAATAAAAAGGAGTAGAAACCTCTGAAAAGTGTCTCAGAGCTGGTCTGTACTCTCCGCTCCCACCATTAACTCTAAAGAAAAGCTATGACAACTCCACTCCTCCCATGGACATGTCTTCARACAAAGTGGGATGAATCTCTCTCCTAGCCACCCAGATCCTCATTTTCCATCTAGGAAGGATGGATAACATCACTACCTGGTCTCCTATCTGTGCTGCCTAGTGTTCAGACACTCTGACAGCCCTGGGCTTATGAGAATTTGGTCTTTCTGTGACACCACTCTGCAGTCCCGCTCTGGTTCCGCCTCCCCACAGTGTTTTCTGTAGTGCTTTTTGTTGTTGTTGTTTTGTTTTGTTTTTAAGCGCTGTTGCATGCAACACTGAGAATGGATTATTCCTTCTTATAAATTTATATGGTGCCCTAAGGGTCCCTTGATTTGTACCGTAGAGCATCTCATGAATAGATCTCAGCTGGGACCTGAGAGCTATGAAGTGAGGCTGAGCACTTCACTCTCTTCTAGATGAACTGTGAACAGGGGATTCCAGTGATATACGGAAAGACAGGCTCACTGCTGAGGGAGAAAGCTGGTCTTCTTAGGAGACCAGCTGAGAAAGAATTCAAAAATAATACACATATTWCCATATTGTTTTTCTTTTGAGCAAATAACAACCCTCCACCCCCCMAAAAAACAAATCTCTGCAAACCAGCCTGTGAAGGTAAGGCAATAAACCTCTGCTGTAGAAAGCTCAGATGGCAGCCAGCTATTTCCATTCCACACATACGTGCTCACCAGTCTATAACCAAGGGGGCTGGAGAGTGACCGTCCTTTAAAATCAGGGAGTGCTACTGTGGCTGGATGGATCATCCTTGTCCTTGAGTCCTACCTGTATGACAACCCAGAAGGATGTAAACTCGCTCTGCTGAAGAACAATCCAGTACAAAGTGCAAACCAGCAGACTCTGGAAAGTAAAGCCTATTTATTTATTTATTTATTTATTTATCTAGCTATCTATTTTCACAAAAAGTTAAGTTCCATAGCTTCCAATGCAAGCTAATACAAGCTGATTCCCCAAAGATGTGCCCTCAATGCTATACAAAAGGAGCATGGCACTAGGAGACAGATAACTCTGGTCTTGGGTCTCCTATGTAATGTTACCTCCTTATTTACTCTGAKCTTTTGTGTTTGCAATCTGAAGAGACACTAGGTTCTTGGGCACATGGGCTCTCTGCCTCCAGTGTTGAGCTTGGTTTTCTTCTCTGAATATTGATCCTACCACAGGGATTCCTTGTTAACATCTCACATCGAAACAGAGCTGCTGAAGGTCAGATTTTATGTATAATTCCCCGAAAATAAATAAAAAAATAAAAAAGAGATATCTGGTTAGTGATACCCAATGATACCAATACCATACTTTCCACAGTAGCTGCTTAGCAGCATGGGAAACCTGGTAGGATGTTTCAGCAAAGCTAGCTGTGGCTTTAAATACCTTACAAAAACCTGGGGCTTAGATGGGCGTATKGGAATCGCCATTTCTGTGCAAAAAGCTCTGCTAATAAAAGAACAGGTTAACCAGGACAAATTACTAGACAGTTAGATAGGGGTTTTTTTTAGGGCTTTGGGGGATTTGTTTGTTTATGTCATCTATAATTATAGCAGGCGCTTCTGCCAGCACTTGGAGGGAGACCATATTTCTTCATATGCCAGCATATGAAGCGTAACTGGTCAGCATAGCTGGTGTAGTCCAAATTCCCTCCTCCTCCAGGGAAAGAAGAGCTCACAAAACATGTTGGAGAAAGAACAAGAAAGTGAACTCAAGTCTCTGATATTGCAGGTGCTGACAGCCTATGCAAATACCTGTTTTATTGAACGGAGAAATAAAGGGAAAACTCTGGTAAAGAATTGCCCTGTGTGCATCCATTCAAAAAAATGGCAGAAAGGTAGCTCAGGGTTTCTGCCTCTGAAAGGGCTTTTGATGAACACTGGGAGCTTAAAAAGAAAAGGAAAAAAAAAAAGGAAAAAAAAAGATCTTGGTGATACATTAAAATGAGAGTGTCAGGCCCATGTGTTGTATATATTCTGGCACAACTATTATCCTCACTAATGATGTTTCCATGAAAACATAAAGATCAAGGAAAGAAAAAGGAATAACAACAACATCTTTCATTGTGTTGCTGTGTGTCTGATAAAGTCATTAGGGAAAACAAGAAAATGGCTTTTTGATGCTGATGCTGCATAAACATGTTTTCTGAAGGAAAATGTTTTCACATTATCCTAAGAGGTGAAAARGAGGAGAGATTAAACTCCCAGGCCTCCCACACTCAGAGGTGATGTCCTCTTACCCCAGTTGACAGGGAGGGGGGGATGATCTGGACAAATGATGATAAGGATGGGTAAGGAGRCATAATAATCCCCTTCATCTGCAAAATGTTCAGAACACGGAATGAAATGACTTACAGAAGCCAGAGCAAAGGAAAGACTCATGAAAGGAGCTACAGTCAGTCTAGTCTGCTGCACATTTTGCCTGAAGTGATCCTCTTGAACAAGAAGGAGCATCATATCACAGCCTCAGAGAACCTATTTCAGTTCCTGAGACTGTCACTGGCTTACCTCTGGTCCGTTGTTAGGAAGGGCTGAGCCTAACTCCAACTTTCATTTTTCTRTGTTGTGTTCATGCAGGCATGGAGTGAGACCACCGTTGGTAGTTCCCATGACAAGGACCATCCATACTGTCTGGAAGAACARGAAAGATGCAGTCAAGACCAAAGGCACCACAGACCATCTTTTCTGTTCAGATTTTTCTAGTCTKTGTATACACCTTGAGCTCAAATGTACAGAGAAACAAACTGGGAGTAGAGGGTGCCCAGTGACCAGGGCATTACAGTTGTTCTTGAGGTAGGAGTTCAGCATAAGCTGAATATTCWGTGTTATATAGGCTGCCACTAGCTTCTTTTTCTAATCTCTTGTCATTCTTTGGCAAAGATTAGTATCCTGATCCTGAACATGGAATAATGTTGCAGAATRGTTTATTTGTACAGTTTATCTGTACAGGAACTACCATTTAACACAAGTTTCACAAAAGGGACMTCTGTGCAAGGCAATCTTAGTTATTCCTCTGCTTTAACTTCATAGTTTGCCTGTCTGGTACTTCATTGCATTGTGGAAATAATGTGTAACTCCTAAAACAACATAATCAAGCTATATCTCCTACATAAATAAATTAGATGATGCCATAACATGACACAGCACTACCACTTCTCATTCTATAGTTAGTTTGCTTAGTTTGTTTGATGTTTTATTAGTTTGCCTTGGAGAATCTCCTTACCTCATGAGGAATGCCTTCACACTGAGAAAGCTGAGAGATTTAAAAAWTTTGTCATTTATGCAAGTTATTGTCAAACTAGATCCTCAATAACAACCCAAATGCGCACACACAAACACACAAGAAAGAAAGAAAAGCTGATGAAAATTGATCTTACTCTTTCAATAAGTTGGCCTAATTCTGATACACTGAGTAACCTCAAGGGCAAGGAAAAAACCCCATCTATAAAAGCACTGGTTGGCCAATTAAACTCAACCAGGCGCTTTTTGTTTGGCGGGGAGAATGAGACAAGAATAGGGTGAGAGTGAAGGAACTCTTTTAGGGGATCCTAAAAGAGTTGATCTCATTAACTTTTCCGTAGGGGACAGAAGTTTTCTGTGTTATGTTATCTGATGCCCACAGCCCATGCCAGAAGTAACCTCTGTGCCACCTGCAGCTAGCAGGCTTTTTAGATCTCTGAAGGCACAAATTAGCTCTGTCACTTTACAGGGACTCTGAAAACAACTTTTCTTTAAAGGCATTATACCTCTTTCCATCTTTTTTTTTTTTTTTTCAAATCATCCCTTACTTTTTTCCCCCTTATTTTCCTTCATCTTTAACCCTTTTCCCTTGTCCATTTTTTTTTTTTTTTTTT